>JAAEAF010001633.1:0-145226 GCA_011037195.1 Triatoma infestans | reverse complement strand
GTTCAGACCAAAACACAAGCCTTCTATTTTACAAGCCTACCATTAGATCAGTAATTGATTATGGTTCCATATTTTACGGAGAAGCATGCAAAACTACTCTGAAAACTCTTGACGTCATTCAGAATAAGTGACTAAGACTGGCAATGGGTTATTTACACGGCACACACCTAATGATGCAATCCAAGTGGAAGGAAATGTTCAGCCTTTAGAACAATGGGTAAAAGCTCATATAGGTATAAAACATAATGAGAAAGTAGACCAATTTGCGAAAAGAGCAGCGGAGGAGGGTAACTAGTATAAAATAGAAATACCACCTACTGAATTCCAAAGAAATACGTATAAACATAAGAGCAAGTAAAAAAATGGCCATCTTTTTACGACTCTAGCAATACTGGAAGGTTTTATAAAAAATATTATCCCTACAGTCGGATTAAAACCTTGGTTTTCTCATGAAGGATACCCAAAAAAATATTGTACGGTCTTAAATAGATATTAAGGAGTAACCACGGAATTTGCGGCAAATATATTCATAAAATAGGGAAAAAACATAATCCATACTTTTCAGATTGTGGGGTCCGTTGAGGATTTAAGTCATATAATAATGGAGTGCTCTCTAAATGCAGTATGCAAATGAAAATAATGTTCTTTGGATTTAGCAAAAAATTAATTTGCCCATTTTCATACTGCTCATTATTAAGTGATGTGTAGGCAAGTCTTTATAGGGAGTAAAGTTTGAAATAAATATATATTTTTTATGGCTAGTAAAGCGAAAGCTGAAGCCAAAAGAAAACAAATTCTCAAAAATGTCTTTTTCTACATAATTTTTTTAGTTATTATTTTTATTGCAAAAAAATATGAGTGTTTTTAATCAAGTCGAAAGCGATTGGTGTGAGAAACTCACTTTGTCCCAAGAGTTATGTTTCTAAATCCTCGTGTTTCCTAGACGGTTCTCTCTTTGACGTTTACGTTATTGTGAACCGAATAAATGCATTTTAATCTAGAGTAGGGGCGGCCTTTTAAAAGAAAAAAAAACATGCACAAATCCGCCAACATGCGATTTCAATAAACGAATTTTTACTTTTTTTTTTAGTTTTTCGCGATCTTTTTATTATATCTTTTATTTTTTTAATTTTTTATTGAATATTTACAACTGTTCTATATAAGGAATAACAAGTAAATGTGATGTATGAACAATATACAAATGGCGTGATAGTTGTGAATGACGGACATCCAGTGGTGACCATCACTAGTCGACCAATTGGTCACGTGGCCAGCGGCGCCTCAGCCGTCTGTGAGAATTAGAAGGAAGTGTCATTGAAGATAAATTTGCAGCTAAAGGGTTAGGATGTGATAGGAGTTTTTCATGGAAGCTATTGTAACGAGTTTTGGCAAGTTCAGAAACGAATGGAATTTTGAGGTTATTGTGGATAGTATATTACTGACAAAAAAAGGTGCGTTTAGGATATGGCGGAGGATCTTAGATTGTAGGGTCTGTATTTTGTTAAGGTTAGATCGTTTTGCAGTTCCGTAAAGTTCGAGTCCCTAAAGTCCATATGGGAACCAAAAGAGATAGATACAGTCGTCTTTTATTGTAGAGGGTTAGTTTTGAGCGTTGGTCAAGTATTCTCTTTACGAACTTGTATCTATTATTCAGTTCAATGCATTTAAGTCTTGTGTGTGGATTCCAAATAAGTCGCTTTTCCCAGGCACAGTCCAAGGTACCGCACATGGTCTGCTGAAGGAATAGGTGAGTTATACAAGTAGACATGAACAAGAGTTTTCCGTTTTAGTGTAAAGACTATGTACTTGGATTTCTGTGGGTTGATTTTTATTCGCCATTTTTGAAGCCAAGATTCCAAAGTTTTCAGGCGGGTTTGTAGAGAGCGAACTGCTAGAGTGTGATCAGTATGTGTGGAAAGTATTGCAGTGTCGTCAGCGAAGGTGTAAAATAGAAGTATTGGGATGTGAAGGTAAGTCAGCTGTGTAGAGAGTATAGAGCAGGGGAGCTAAAACACTTCCTTGTAGTAGTCCAGCCACAAGAATAGAATGAATAGAAGACTGAGAATTGCCATGAATTACTTGGAAGAATCGGTCTGTGAGATAGGAGTTAGTAAGTAGTGGGTACACAGCGCTTGAGTTTGCACAGCAATCCTTCGCGATCTTAACCATATATATTTAAAAGTGATATGCTGTATCTGTGCAGTTAGCATTCCAAGTTTAAAGAAAATCATTACAATCGTATTCAAGAAAATTTCCAAAATATTTAAAAATCGATTCAGTAAAGTCGTACTTCCGGCTAAGCAATTTTCTTCAAATTTCAGCAATACTTCTACAATATTTCAGTATTATAACGTATTAGAATCGTACAATAGTATTGAAGTGGTACTTTAGTGGAAAGCTTAACGCTACTGTTTCCTCCCGGACCTCACAAAAAAAAATCAAGTTTCTTGAAAATTTGTTTCAAATTATATTTGGTTCACAAAACGCAGACACGGACCTCAAAACACATGTATTTCCGGTGAAAACTCAATTTCGAAAAGTTACATGATCACAATACTTCCTCTTTCTTACCGGGAATAAGAGAAAGCAAAAATGTTTTTAGCGAATAGTCTGCGTGTGTGTCTGTGTGTGGATGTGGGTTTGTGTGCGTGTGTTTTAACAAAATACATCAAAAAAAAAATCGCCGTTTGCTCAAACTTGGTATTCCGTTTAGGTTCCATCATTGCTTCTGACCTGAAGGTTTCGGCCAATAATTCATCCACAGAAAGTGTGACTTTATTGATTGATTTGTTCTTGTTTTTTTTTTTTTCATTTTTTTGGAATTTTCTGGATAACGGCTCTAAAGATTTTTATTATTGAACCTTTTAACCATAAATTCTTATTACTATTATTTGAAAATTTTTCCGTGGAAGTTAATTTGTAGGGATTTTCTGGTGGTGTAAATGTAATGAAAGCTTACTTTTCTCTAAAGCACCACATTATTACAGTTTAAAGTTCAACTATATAATATGAAGCTATATTTAGAAGCATTGCGAAAATTCCAAATTTGAAGACACCCAGTGAAACCAGAAACTGTGACTTTACCGAATTTGTTTTTGGAAAATGGCTACAACAATTTTCATGGTGTTAAAGTTATGATAATGTAACAGCAAGAGAGCCAACAGCAAAGAGAGCAAGAGAATCTCAACCGCTCTCTCTCGGATTGGGATTGGAGAAGCTGTATAAATATACACTTCATACAGTCCGAAGCTGTATAATATACACTGCGACGGACAGTCCATAAAAAGACAGTTTAACAGTCAAACACAGTTGAGAATTCAGTTCAATACATCCAATCGCTAGGTGTCATTACTCTGACCAATCTACCTTAAACATTTCTTTATTGTAAAGTCCAGGCGTCTGTCTCTATTTATTATATATTAATTAACCAATGTTAACCAAGTCTTCTTCTTAATTCATCAACCACACAAATTCTCTCCACTCCACACATCCATTATAATAATTTTAAACTGCCATTAAAAGCTTTGTTGGTTCAGGAGAGAGTCACAATGAACATGTAAACCCCTTACAACCTTTTTTAATAACCAGCCCAACTAAACGTTTTGTAAACATTGCATTTTTATAGAAAATTTGTCAATGAAATTGTATTAATTATTATGGCTGTACAGGAAAGTCATGTGAAACGACGTTTATAAAAATAGTTGGTGTAGTGGAAGTTTCAGAGGTTTATAATTAATAATCAAATGTTATGACTATTGTACTATAATTAATATCTATACACTTCTAATTCTAAGGACTTGACTTAATTAAGAGAGGGGGAGAGAAAACTAAATGAGAGATACACTGAGAGATAGGCAAGTGGGTCGTATGTACACTGGATATTTGTTGTTGGCTGGTAGTAAGGAAGATGTCTTCGCTCTAGAAGGTGGTGATAGAAATGGGCGTCCACTGTCCTTTTTTCCTTCAATATAGACACCTGTGGTAGGGGAAGCAGGATTTGCCTTCGTTCGAAGATACCAACTTGGCGTTCCTTGCGGATAGCAGGGAACTAATCTGACGTGTGATATGCCATCACATTGGCTTTTCTAGCTGATTGTGTGTATCATATCCACCTATTGTATTATTATTTTTGTTTGTTTGTTTGAGGGTGTTTTGTTAATACCAAACATTTTGGTGAACTTTGTCCATCGGAGGAAATTTTCGCAATAAAAATTCAGAAGCCAAGAAAGGTGCCATGAGATAATTTGTTAAACCCTTTATAAGTTTATTTATACAAATAACTGTAGACATCATAATAAAAATAGTTTCAAAAATGGAAGCTGCGTCTCAACACTATTAAAACAAGCAAAAATTTTTTTCTCTTTGGAGATTTCAAAATGAAGACTTACGACGACTAAAACTAAACAACCACGAAATACTCTGGAAACCGAAGGACCAAGGAGTGCGCTATCTTGGTGTAACCTTGACACCAGACTCACCTGGAGACTACACATTAACAACAAACTACAACAAGCATACAGCTGACTGAAGTTATATCCACTTATTAACAGAAACACACCACTCAAACACTCCTGTACAGTACTTCTTTATAAGACGCTTCTCAGACCTCTGTTGACATACGCTTGCCCAGTCTGGATAACTGCCAGCAACACACTGACGAAACGATTTCAGACGTTTCAAAATAAAGTACTCCGAATTGCCATAAACACAAAAATACACAGAAAACTAGACATTACAGATGTTCGCACACACATGACTAAATTTACAGACAACTTCTTCCTCACACTTCACACACTATCCTCAACGTCCCATTACAACACAGGCGAACCTACTCAATCCAGAAGACTGAAACCGTGACTCTACCAAGATTTGTGAATAATATATTTTACCTGTAATCTCTATATGTAAAGCTCTTGGTGAGCTGGTCCATATTATGATTTGTAAATAAAACAAATAAAAAAGAAATATATAAAAAACGGTTTTGGGAAAAAGGAAAGTAAATGAACTATTTTGTTTTAATTTGTTTAGAGGGAAAAAGATTAAAAAGACCAGGTGGTTGGTCTACTATGTTGAGATTTGAAGGGGAAGAAGCATTATAATCTTTTAGTGTGTTTAGCAGTTTAGCATTTTGTATAGTATATTATAGAATTTCTGGTTCATTGCTTCATATTCCTAACTCTTTTCTCAATTTTTCTTTTTTAAACAAAAAAAGTTGTTAAAAGAGAGGACCGCCAGTCTGGAAGTGATCGATTATGAAGATATCGCCTTATAAAGGGTTTCATCTTAATTTATCCTCAGCCTGTAAACCTTTAGAGGAAATTTATAGTATGAATTATTACTGCAATTGATGTAGTAGTATTTCGTAAGTTACTGTATTTGTTGATGAACTATTAGGTTTCAGAGATGATATTAAGTTTTTCCATGACTGGCTTAGGTTCTAGATTCATCGAAAATGTTTTTAACTAAACTCTTATAAAACAGGTAAAATCTTTGCGCGTCAATCTTATGGGACAATGGCCTGGCCGGAATGCGACTTTTGTCCTTTGAACATTCAAAGCTGGAGCTTAATCAAAACTCTCGGATTTGACCTGCTTTTGTTCGGAATTCGTTTCAGTTCACACATCTGTTTGGAAAATAAATATTCTTGTTTATTTACTTATAATGGTGTCTTCCCCAATTGACTGTTACTTTCGAACTAGGGATACTCTTCCCTCTTTCATATCCTCTTCAGTTGTCGCGCCGACATCTCCACCTCAAAGTGTTCCTTGTTCTTCCCTTCGGATTCGCGGCTTTTCTCTCCTTCTTTTATCTTGCGGCGTCCATTCTCTGTTCCGACTAGTCTATTCCGCTCTTCTGTTCCCAATCATATCTCTCATGCTTGCTCAACCTCTATTTCCCCTCACAACAATCATTCTTTCCCTGTGCATACTGGGCTTTTTGAGGCACATTTTCGTAATATCTCCATACTTCTTTTTTTTTCCCATTTCTTTAATTGTCCAGGTTTCTGATACCTGAAGCAAAATAACCTTCACAATTACGGTAAACTTCTTAAATTATTACTTACGGCTAAGTCCCCCGTTCCAAAAGACTTACATAATATAAATAAATATTTATTTTTTTCCTACTTTTTGTGACATTATCTAATATCTAGGTTTGGTTTCTTTGATGGGTATTGAACTTTGTAAAAAACGATCTTTCTTTTTTGCTATTTAAGATTTCTTAATTGCGATCTATTTTACGATAGTTATAGATTAATAACTAGAAAAAAATTTCTTAAATATTTCATTTTTTTTATTACTTACAAGAATAAGCAATAGATTCGCAATGATTCGACAAAATTTGTGGCATTTCGATGTGTTTGGTCTGACTGCAATTAGTTCCCGCTAGCTTCTCAAACATTACAGCTAGTATTGTTAGGAACTTGGACAGGAGTCCATGGATATCACTGGCATGGAAAGTTTATGTCACTCAGATATATAGCCAGGCCTCTTGGTTGAATTACAGAACATTGGAGGATTAGTGGAGATTCCTCAACCCAGATGTGTGTCGTAGTGAACAAGCAATGGTTCGTTGATCGTTTGAGATAGGAGAATTGTAATGTTCGTTTTCATTGAATTAATTAAGTATTACCTACATATATATTGCTGAATTTGTATTAAGAGCAATTGAGATTTCCATTACATTTTTCCATTAGATTTGCATTTTTTAATTTATTTAATTAAGTTCTCAGATTAGTAAAATTTATTGCAAAATTCTGATGACCAATTGGAACTTCTCATTTTGTGATTTCAATTACATATTAATGCTGATAAATGTATTTAAGTCATTAATGTAAATTTGTATAATATAAAACTGAAAAAGGCTATCATCTAATTTCCTCTCATGCAAAATCTGTTGGGTTTATAAGAGCTCAGTGCAGAATAACAAAGAAAAATATAAAAGGGAAGAGTTCCTCTCTGCTTAGTACTTGTTTCTTTCATTTTTATTTTGGCCCCTTTTTTCATCCTCAGTGTTCCATTCTTGATAATATTTCCTTATGTATTGTGCAGTGGATAAAGAGTGCCGGGGCTGGAAAAATGTTGGTTGTTCTTCAGTAAACAAGTACCGCATACACCAGAAGCCATACTAGCCAGCAACCACCACAACAATCTCCATGTCATTCTTATAAAATAACTCGAGAGTCTTTCTCGTTACAATATACCGACCGGCTTCTTTCTTTGTATCTCTCAAATTATCTTCACCACAAGAAAGTGTAGTTGGATAAGAAAAATATACAAGTTTTATATGTACGAGTATATAGATTATTTTAATATAAAAGCATCTTTTATGTTCTTGTACTGCTTTAAGAGAGCATAGTTACAATCGTTTCAAGTTTTCGAAATCATGTTTCACAGGGAATACATGTTTTGAGCCCCCCCTTTGGGTAGGAAATGTTTTTAGCGATCAAAATATTTTAATAAATCGAAAAAATCGCAGAAAGCTCAAACTTGGTATTCCGTTTTGATACCAATACCAAATCTGTTAAGTAGATGTCGGTCAAAATCCATCAACTGAAGTGTGACTTTATTGAATGGTTTTTCAGCGTTTTTTTTTTATTATGTCTTCAAAAATTTTCTTAAACCCCCTCATATATATCTAGACTCATAAGTACCTATCACAATTATTTGAAAAATTTTTCTTGGAATGTTATGGGTTTAATTGTAACATTATGATTCCAAATGTTATTGGGGTGTGATCTAAGTGCTGTTTTCTGAACTAGGATATAGTCAGATTCAAGTATTACCTGCTAATGATGCTAACCACCATTATATTTATAGTAAGGTATTTAAACTTAGGGAAGGGATTAGCTCAATGGTAGCGCGCTGGACTAGCAACGCGGAGGTCGCGGGTTCGAAACCAGCTGCTACTCTTAGATTTTTTCTTCATAGGAGCCTTTTACAGCTCACTGTGCGGAGATGGACACCGTTGTCTGTTACGAGAGAACACTGTCTGGGAGCCCGGCAGTGCACTCCGAACTTTGAGGTAGCTATGTGGGCCCATTAGGGCTTTTTGGATAGCATAGGGTTTGGTCCTTCCAAACAATAGAAAAAAAGGTAATTAAACTTTAAATCAAAATTTCATGATTAAAAAAAATTGCCTCAATTTTATATTGTATTAACTGCTGTCATCGTGTGATTTGTGAGATATTCGATAGTTTATTTGATATCTTTGTGATCACAGACTACCTTTCTAACTTAAATTGTTCGGCAGTCTAGGCTGTGAATAAAAATAAGTATTGCAAGCATACAACTAATGGGAGGGGCGAAAGGGGGGAGGATTATTTGGAAGAGCTTCTTCAGGGAACTTGGCTTCCCTGAACCACTGACACTCTGCTGAAATATTAATTTATTTTATAAATAATGGGGTATATATATATAAAAGCTGTTATTCAATAAAAATTAATTTCGAGGTCCAAGTTCAAATTTTGCCCCGTTGGGGGGTATAGTTATCTCTCATCAGAGACATTTTCTGTGGTAGCCTGCTTCTTTTTGTGGTCATCGACCGGTTTCGGGCGTTCGCCCATCTTCAGGATGCGTTGCTCAGACATGGTGATAACACAGATTTGCACAGTGCAAATTCAGTTTTTTCAATTTCAGTGTAAGAGATTTCCTGCTCTGCGGAACCAACTACCACAACTAGTTATCTCTGTTTCAAGTATTGTAATATGGTATTCAATCTACATAAAATAACTAAGTGCCTTCTTCTAAACGTAGAAAAATCCGTCTTGTTCGTATTTGTAATAGAAAAATAAATAGTTATTAGATTTTACTCATATTGAATTTACCATTTAGGTTTTTTTTTTTTTTTTCTTCTTAATAATTTAAGGCGTCTCAACATCTGTGGTTATTTGCGCCCGGAGCCTTCTCAGTGCACTGCCGGCCTCCGGACAGTGTTCTCCCGTTACAGTCAACACTGACCATCACCGGAAAGTGAGCTGTACGGGCTCCTAGGAAGAGAAAATCTAAGGGTAGCACGGCTGGATTCGAACCCGTGATCTCCGCGTTGCTAGTCCAGCGCGCTACCACTGAGCTAATCCCTTCCCTCCATTTAGTTATTAAAATCATGACTATACTCCATATTGCTGAACGTTCCTTGAGATTTTAACATAGCATGAATGCTTCTTCGTTTTTGATAGATTAGGATTTTTATCCATCATCAGAGTTTGTTTTAAACTAGACTGTACAAAAAGTGTTCAATTAAAGTCGAATATTTCTGTAAAGTTTTCCAGATCGGAAAAAAAATCAAATTATTGAAAGAAGCTTACTTATTGATTGTCACAATCTCAAGGCGAATACAAATTTGACTTACTTAGCAAGTGAGGTCTTAAAATTTCCAGTATCCTTCTGCCATTTTAATCAGTACTTAGTGTTTGTTTTGATCGTCACCCTTATACGTAGTTCATTAACACAAAAAAAAGAAAAGAAAAGCAACCAATTAAAAAAAAAAACCTACCACTCATAGTAAATGGATAGCATCCTCAATCATGACAATCCGGGATGTATATACTTACATAACTCACCACCAGAGTGTATACTCACCCAACACATCTCGTCATCTCATTCCCCAACCTTCATTACCGGACATCCGGATATTTTGTATCTGTTTATAAGCTTATTTCTAATAAAACATTATTATTATTTAATTGAGCAATATATAATAATATTTGTGTTTTATTGTTTGTCAAAATAATTATTAAAACTATATATATATATTTTTTTTTTAAATCATCCAACTTCCTGTTGTTACATCTGTTTTTCTTTTATACTTTACTTTTTTTTTTCTAATAAAGTATAGCATTGTCAGGGATTCTTAAAAAAAAAAAAAAAGGATACACAATTTACCCCAATTTTTCTTTTTTAATATGTGACATTTCCTTATCACCAGCAAGATTTCCTTCTATGGCAGAAATGGAGGAAATTTATTTCTATTCGAGCAATATAACATAGCTCTTTTGGAGGTGGTGCTTTTGATTAAATAAATAAAAATGTTTCATCTATGGTTGTTTACCTTTGCTATATAAAAATGTACAAAAATATTTTTCACTTTCTCATACTTATTGTAAGAGAAATTAAATGTTTTGATGTTTCCCTGAGGATTGAAAATATCTGGCGTAAAACAATTACATAACTTTCACATACTGTTGTTAATACAATTATATACAAATTATACTTACCAAGAAGTATAATTATCTCAAGAAAATGATTGTATTCTATAAGCAGAAGTGCGTGCCAATAACATTGAGCCAATCCTATAACCTTTGAAATTATCGCCATGAAATTTCGTAAAAATCATCTGATATCAATTTTTTTAATGGAAAATTTTTTTAAATAAAAAAAATGATAGGTTTATATCATAATTGCAGGGTAGTATTCAAAGTTTAAAGGAAATCGTTATAGTCATTTTCGAGAAAATTCTAAAAAAAAAAAAACCTTAGGCATTTATTTTTGTAAAATTGTACTTCCGGTTAACCAATTTGGATTTCCATCAATGTTTCTACGTAAATTAATATTGTATAGGTGCTAGAACTATATTGATTACATTGACGAGGTAATTTAAATGATAGTTTAGCGAACTGTTCCCCCATCCCCAACCCAGAATCCTCCCAAAATCAATTTCTCCGAATAAAAAAAGGTTTCAAATGAAAGTGATTTTCAAGAAAATTGCAACAAAAAAAAAAAAACAGAAAAAAAAAACATTAATTAAAGTCAAACTTTCGGACGATGGATTTTGCCCGAAACCATGAGAGTTTTAAGACTCCAACCCGCCCAGGCAATCCTGCGAGAGTGGTGCCCTCCCAAATACTTGAAACCTAGTACCAGCGAAACGGGGACAATGACATAAATAGTGGTACACCGTTTCCCTGACTCCGTCATCGCAGTTTTGACAAATGGGACTAGACGTCCTCCCTGTGTTAAACAAGTGACTAGACACCCAAGTGTGTCCAGTCACTACCCCCATCAAGGTCCTCAGACCTGTCCTACTAAGGGACAGGAGATACTCCCTGCTTAATTCCTTTTATAAATCTTTTAGCTTTGAAGCACCCCTGCATGTCTCCCCAGCATTTCTCCAAGACTCTTATCGCCCAAAGTCTAATCTGTTTGTCACGAAACTTCTTTGTGACGGGCAAGGGCTGGTTCAGGACCACAAAATGGTAATGATGATCCCTCCCTAGCCAACTGATCCGCCCTCTCATTGCCCTCTATTCCCGCATGTCCGGTTATCCAATAGAGACGCACCTTACCCCTCCGAGCCAAAGCATTCAGCCTTCTCCTACAAAACCTTCGAGTTAGTTGTATATTTAGACGAAATACGCTGTTTGAGCATTCTGCGATTTTTCATTTTTGTTGAGATATTTTGTTCACAACACGAAAACACACACACACACACATGAACCATTTATTAAAACCATTTTTTTCGTACTAACGGGATTGCAAAATATTTACTTCCGGTAAATATTCAATTTGGAAAATTTTGTCACGATCGCAGTGCTCCCTCTTACTCAAGAATAAGTGAAAGTAAAAAAGTTATTAGCGAATGATCTGTATGTTTGCTTGTGTTTGTGTGTGTGTGTGTGTGTGTGAGAGAGAGAGAGAGAGAGAGAGAAAGGAGAGAGAGAAGAACCCAGAAAGCTCTAAGTTATTATTCCGTTTTGGGATACCAACTACCAGCCCATCACGCACGTACAATACAAATTTCACATACAACTAAATATAATAAGGTAAAAAGCTAGGTGAGATGATGCACATTTCAAAATTATGCCCTGCATCAAAAATATAGGAGATATATTAAAGAGATAATGTTTTTAAAACATATGTCAACTACTGTTATCAAAAAAAAAAGAAGGTTATTTTTCAAAATAATGAAATTCTCATTTATTCCAGAAACCAAATACAAATACACACTACATTTGGCCGTCTCTCCTACTATGGTGGGATAGATGACGCACCGTAGGTAGGAGACCTCTCTTCTGTGAAGGTAACATGGCTGATAGACATAAAACTTGGTCAACACTATGTCTACGAGTCCAACTATAACGACAGCGTGGAAATCTTTCATTTCAATTGCAATTAATAGAGTATATAAAAAATTTACTAAGCGTTATAAAAATTCTGGTATTCACCAGATATATAGCTGATGCGTATAGATGTTCCTAGAACACAGTAGAACACACAAAATAACTGAAGAATTTTGCAATACGTTCGCTTCTGATCTCTCCACTCCTGGACTAACTTCCATGACGCCACGTGGTGGCAAACAAGAGAAGCAAAGCCTGCTTCTTCTCTCCTACCCCCGTCATCTCTTCTAGCTTTACCCTATGTGCATTCGAAAAATAATACAAATCTCGCATTCCCGGTAATAACTCGGCATTTTGACCTAACAAATTCTTATTAATATTATCTTGATGATAGAATCGAATAATATCTTGAAATAGCACTTCAGTGGAAAGCCTAAACATCATCCATTCCCCGGAACTTAGCTGAATTTTCCCCAGAAAAATGTCTCAAATAAAAATTGTAGCGCTTTATATGATTAGTTGATATATTTGACAAAGTTTAAAGAATATTAAGTAGAAGAATCTCTATAGCCGTTTTGTTTGAAAATCGCAAATAACTGACAAAACTATTCAGTTAATTCAGTTGACCGATTTTGGCCAAAACAATTGTTCGCGTTTCCTGGTAGAACCTAAATGTATTACCAAGTTTCAGCTTCCTGCGATTTCCGCTTCAGAGAGAGAGCGACAATTTCTACGCACACGCGGAGTCCAATTTCTTGAAACCAATTTTACGGACTCAATACTTCCCCGTAACAGCAGTAACAACAAGTAAAAATTAAAATACATAGAAAGATTGCTAGAATTCCAAATTTGATGAACATCGGTTAATCGGAAATGCGATTTTACAGTGTAGGTTTCTTAGTTTATTGGGGGGGGGGTAATTTTCTTTAAAACGGTTACAACGATTTTCCTTAAAACATTTTGCCGGAAAAATTGTCTTTAGACGTATTCTGGCGCCACTTCGTAGTAGAATGAGTTAGACTTAAATTTGAACTGTCATTACTAGTTTTGCCGGAGATTTCTTAAGGCGCTGCTTTATAATCTGTATACATTCTTAGTCAATGGTTGCGTCCTAAAAACTAACAAGCATACTCCTATATTGTAATTAATTCCTATATTCATTATTAGTGCATTTAAAATTTTGTCAGAATATTTATAATTGCATTAAGCAGGAGAGTCGTATTGGTATTTCAGAACATATAGGAAGCATGTCCAGTAAGGAAGTGTCCTGAGGCTCTCACGGCCGGAGGGATTTTGTTTTCGACATGTTGGCTACACTATCGTGTAGCCTGATTCCTCCCCTCCACAACGAGACCTGTTCGAGGTCAGTACGTTGAGAACTGTCGACGCGACAATCAATACGTTTCGTGAAAAGTGTCAATCCAATCTCCCGCCGAGTGGAGGCCGGGCAAGAGTTTTTTGAGACGCTACAAACTCCATGGAGATGAATTTCTCCGCTCCATCATTACTGGAGATGAAACTTGGGTTGCACACTACACACCTGAAACCAAAAGGCAATCTCAACACTGGCGTCACACCTCTTCACCCTCCGCCAAAAAGTTCAAAACCACAATTTCAGCCAAGAAAATCATGGCATCCGTGTTTTGGGACTGTCAAGGCATAATTTAATTGAATATATGCCTCAAGGGGAGACCATCAACTCTGCAAGATACTGTGAGACCCTAAAAAAATTGCGGAGGGCGATTCAGAACAAAAGGAGAGGCATGCTGACAAAGGGAGTCTGCCTGCTGCACGACAATGCCAGACCACACACGGCCAACGCCACGAAGGAACTGCTTGCCTCGTTTAAATGGGATGTCCTGAACTATCCCGCGCATTCCCCTGACCTAGCACCTTCAGATTACTATCTCTTTACCTCCCTGAAGCTGCGCATGGATGGAAAAAGGTTTTCAACCGACGAGGAGGTGAAGGGGAGGTGGAGAAGTGGACGAAGGGGTTGGCGGGAAACTACTTCGAGGAAGGCATCAAAAAATTAATACCCCGGTTCACCACCTGCATTGAGAGGAATGGTGACTATGTCGAAAAATAGCTTACATATGTACTAATGTAACTAGGTAATTTTTTTGTTCAAATAAAAATTTTTGTAACCTACAAAAATTCAGTACACTTACTTACTGGACATGCCTCGTACTTCTTTATAACTAAAAGTTTCTAAAGAAACACGAGGTACTGTTATCTGTAAGAAGAATAGTTCATTTGGTGAAACTAAAGAACGAATAAAACAGATATGGCAGTGTTGTATGTCTACTTCTACTTTCCCTCTATAGATAAGATATGTCCTTTTTACTTTTTACATTATCGAAATCAATGCACCAGGCCTTAAAATAAATTATCGAAAACATTTACCATTGTTTTCTTTATCATACGAAAACAAAGGTAAGAGTAAAATTGTTTTCCTAAGAGCGTATTAAAAATGGAACTGGTTATCTTTCAATTCATAGTTCCATTGTTATCTATTATACTGCACCCAATTTATTGGTGAAAAAAGTTAATAATCGTTAAATTAGTTTGTTTTTTTCAATGATTTATTTAAAAAAAAATTATAAATTTGAGAAAGTATTCCTACATTTCGAGGGTGCAACAGAAATGTGAATGCGAATGGAGAATCTGTGATAATCATTACACAGCGTCTAGGAATTCTGGCGAGTTTCTCATTGGCGAGAATTCAACTGGATCAGTACGCGATTACGTTGAAATATGATTTTTTTTTTTTTTTTTTTTTAATTGTACTTGGTGAGGATATCTCGACTGGTTATGATTGCAGCACTAACTGCCTAAATATTGTTTTCTTTTTTTACTTTTTCTTATTGCCATAAGAAAGAGGAAATATTGCATTATTGGAAATTAATAGTTTTGAAATCTCCTGAAGTCGGAAACATATTTTTAGAAATTAGTCTTTCTCCCTCTCCCTCATCGTGTGTCTGCGTATTTGTTTGTTTGGTCAGCATAACTAAAAAAAAAAAAAAAAACGGAAACTGACAGAAAGATCCAACTAGATATTTCGTTTTAAGTTTTAGGCAAAGGACTCGACAATAAGGTTCTTGTCAAAATCAGCCATTCCGGAAGTGCCACTTTCTGGAATGAATTTTTTAGGGTTTTATTTTGTGATTTTCTTTGAAAACGGCTCGAACGATTTGCTTTAAAATTTACATGTACAGTGAATACATAATATATATATGACTTTTATTTGAAACTTTTTCCAGTTTTTGGTGGTGAGTTGGAGTTAAATTTAGTAGAGGGGAAATGGCGGTTCTAGGTCACTTTGTTAAGGGCTTGGCTTAGGGGGTTGTCGAATCGATGGTTGATGGAGAGGGGTAAGTGGGTGTGGCGTAAGTGCTCGTCGAGTTTGATCATTAATCTGTAAGCATGGCTTGGAAGAAAGGTGGCGGTAAGTGGCCGCGTAAGTGCTCGCCGAGTTTGATGGTAAGTTAAGGAGTGGGCGCTGCAGGGCCGTCAACAAAGGGTTCCGGGGTGAGGAGAAAGTTGCCCCTCAGAAAAGTGGCCCAGAACCGCCATTTCCCCTCTACTAACACACGATTTTGGCGTTAACGAGCAATTCCGAATTTGAAGAAAAGTGGTTTTGCCAGAAGTGCGCAGCATTATCTACTGAACAGTTTTTTACTTTCTCTTACTCCCAGTAGTACGATCATGTCTGACGTGTGTAAAACTCTCGAGATAAAATTTTCAGTATTTGTCACATTGTTTTGAGTTCTCCAAATAAACTAATCTTTTATTGATTAATTTTATTTTATAGTCTTTTCAAGTTTTCTAAATTGAGTTTTCACCGGAAATGCTTATTTTCCTGGTCCCCCTAAGTACGGAAAAAAGTTTGTTAGCTAATGGTCTGTATGTATGTGTGGTGTGTGTGTGTGTGTGTGTGTGTGTGTGTGTGTGTGTGTTAATAGAATATTTCAAAAACGAAAAATCGCAGGAAGCTTTTCCGTTTAGGTACTACTACTACTTGATATTCCGTTTTGGTACTACCACATCGCAACTGACACTATAGTTTCGGGCAAAATCCATCGACCGGAAATGCAACTTTACTGTATGTGCGGCTTTTTCTTTTTCAGTTTTTCTAAAAAATGTTGATTTTTAAATAGTTTTGGAAATATCAAATACAGGGTGTCCCAAGGTATATGGATAACGACTTTTTCTCGGAAACTAAGATAGCTAGAAAAAAAACTAAAAAAATAGTGTCCCCGTAGTTTTTTGTTAGAAATCCAAATTTAATTTGCAAATTTGTTTTGGTGCTTTGAGAAGCGAGATACAGGGACCAACTTCATTTTTTCAAATGAGGAGGTGGGGTTTTTATTTAAGAAATAGATTCCTCTATTTTTTTGTAAGAAAAATTTACTTGAACGGTTTTTTTTCTTTGAGCGATATTTTACAAGTTATGAATGAAAACATGATTCCTATAAGAAATTTCAAAATGATATTATAACGGTGGTTTTGATTGACTAAGAAGGAAAGTACTATTTTATTATAAATTTTACTCCTCATTAATTACAGATCTTGCTCGAACTGGCCCACCATTCGACCTCCACCATTAGAGATGTATTTCTTTGGTTGTAAGGTACAATTGGCAGGAAAAAGTATGTGTATGCATCTCTAATGGTGGGGGGCCAGTTCGAGCAAGATCTGTAATTAATGAGGAGTAAAATTTATAATAAAATAGTACTTTTCTTCTTATTCAACCAAAAAACCGTTATTATTATCATTTTGAAATTTCTTATAGAAATCATAAATTCATTTATAACTTGTAAAATATCGCTCAAAGAAAAAAACCGCTCAAGTAAATTTTTCTCACAAAAAATAGAGGAATCTATTTCTTAAATAAAAACCACACCTCCCCTTTTGAAAAAGTGAAGTTGGTGCCTGTATCTCGCTTCTGGAAGCATCAAAACAAATTTGCAAATTAAATTTGGATTTCTAACAAAAAAACTACGGGGACACGTATTTTTTAGTTTTTTTTTCTAGCTATCTTAGTTTCCGAGAAAAAATCGTTATCCATATACCTTGGGACACCCTATATATGGGGTTGATTCCATTGTTATTGGCGCGCGCTCTCCACACCACCTATCTGGTTGAGTTGGTATTTGTCTGTCTCCCTCCTGTCACCTCCATATTTAATGTTAGAATAAATGAGGAAAATTTGAAATTTTGTATATAGTAGTATTAACAGCAGTAAGAGAAAGTCGTTGACAGAGAGAGAGAGAGAGAGCGTTAGAGAGTGAAGTATATATTTTTTTTAAAGAAATTAATGATATTACTGATTCAGTTATAAACTTTACAATTCACTTTTTACTCACGTAACATCAAAATTATTCTCTTATCTATTAAGATAGTAAACATAACAAGTTCACTATTGCATAATGTCTATGTAAATATATGATATTTTTTGTATTTACCTAGAGTTTTGTGTACAATGATTATTTACTTTTATATTTTATATTTAAGTTATACTGAAATTAAAGTTAATATTCTAGAATCTAGAATTCCTCACTTATAGTGTCATTCAGTTTCTATCTAAATAATTTCTTCACAAACTGTTTTCAAGTTTAGTCTTAATTTATCAACGGTTAAAGATTTTTTTGTCTTCTGAGAATTTTTTCCCTGCAAGTCTTTTTCATTTTGTGGTAATATACTGGTTTTGGACGTTCGCCCATCTTCTTCATAAACAGTGCGATAACAGATCTGATTTTGTTCTGTGCAAGGCTGTGTTTACATGCCCATCCTGATGATAGGCGAAAAAAATCTATGATGTTTTCCGGCTTTGCGGACCAAACCTCAAGAATATATTTTTGACTATTTGAGGAAAAAAACTGCTCTGGAACACACAAACGACCTTCTCTTACTGCAAATTATTACAGTTCTTTTTGACAAATTTTCATCAAATGGATTAAAAATTAAATTTACATACATATTATCAGATCAGATCAAAATAGTTATAAGATCAGATATTATAAGATAGTGTGTAAACTGAATTTGCTCTGTCTGCGCAAGCCTGTGTTGTCACACTGTTTGAAAAACGCATCCTGAAGATGGGCGAACGCCCGAAACCGGTCACTGACCACAAAATGAAGCAGGCTACCACGGAAAATGTCTCTGATGTTTTCCAGCTCTGCGGAACCAACCACCACAACATATTATAAGATGCTGGGAGTATGTATTATACTTCTTCCTTTTAATCAGCTGAGTGTGGCACATCATAGACTTGCAGAAAACGTTACCGTCAATCCCAATAAAACTAACAATCAGTTTGGAGTTAAGATTGACATTAAAGTTCTTCCCAAGAACTTCCCTTTTATGGAAAAATATTCAAATGGAAATGTAAGTCTTTATTAGTTACAATATTAATTTGAGGAAAATAGTTGGAACTGCTACTCATAAACAACTGCACAACTTGATAGAGTTTATGAAATTGAGCACAACTTTAACTTAAACAAGTACAGTAGCATGGCGCTAATCTATGTGGAAAAAAGCTTTCGAGTGTGTTCGGCGCAATGGTTATAATATACTATTTAATACAGTACATATTTCCCAAGTACTTAATTCATTTTGTAAATAGTTATATAGCAAACTGAAATATTTTGTGTAACAATCGATAATGCTACTTCAGGCCTTAGATCAGTCCTAAGTTGGAGTATCCCAAGGCTCAATTCTGAGGCTAATACTTTTCAGTATTTTTATAAATGACTTAACAAAACCTAAACTTAAGGCAAAGTGTTTGTTGTACAGCATTTTTCCTGTTCCCTTTCAGAGTGGATACAATAGCCCCGGGCACCTAACAATAGCACTTGAAAGAAGTTTTAAATACTCCAACTTGTAGCCAATAAAAGCTAATGAAATGAAAAACTGTAATAATTTTGCATACACTTAGGAGACCCGTAATTAGTAATTTCGTAAAAATTGAGATCATTGGTGTTGATCACCTTTGGAAAAAGGAAGCTAAATATCTTAGTGTCATATTAGACTCAAAGCTAACATTTACAAAACGTCTTAATTCAGTGTGTAATAAACCCCACGTTATTATGTGTAGCCTATTTTCTCTCCAAGCAGAACTTCAAATCTGAATTTTATAAATAAAAACTAATTTATTTTCTCTTCATTCGATCCGTAATTCCAGGTTCGATCCAGTTTGGTAGTATACTTGCCATAACGGCCTTACCCACCCTTAATGCTGAGGTTGTCCTCAATCAAAGATTTCTTTTAATTCTTCTCTCCACAGTTCTCTATCCTTGGTGTCACTTCCTACTATCCATTCCCATATAAACTCTACCACTTCATCCTTCCAATCCTTCATCAATCCACTTTTCCTTCCCTTCCAGCTTCTACTTAGGACCAAGCTCGGTAAACTGTCCCGTCCCCTGCTTCTCACATTTCCGGAAGCAAGTCTAACCTCTCATCATCTCTCTTCTTTGACATTGATTTCTAGATTAGGCTTTCTTTCTGGTCGTGAGACTCTCGCAGTACTTCTCCAATAACCCATCTCAGTGATAGTAATTTCTTCCTCAGATCGGCCGCCAACGTCCACGTCTTTGGCTCCGCGAATAGCTGTATGTTTTCCACTATGGCCGAATAAATATTCTTTTTCGTAGATCCTAGTATATTTCTGCTTCATAAAACCGTGTTTAACATAACTGTCACCTTTCTGGTCATATCTATTCTTGTTTTTATCTCTTTCTCGGGGCTTCCATTCTTTTCACAGGTAGTGGCGTTGGTCACAGATAGTGGAAGTTGTCCACCTTCTTAACGGAACTCCCTTCGAAGACCAGATCTCCTTCCAGATATGTGGTCATGTATTCCGTCTTTTTTACAATACCTTTTCAGTCCCCATCTTGCACATTCCTCTAATATTTTCCTTATCATGTAATCATGAACCTTCAAGGTCCTGCGCTACCACTACTCGTCATCAGAGAATATCAGGTTGTTTATGTAGCTTTGTCCCATTATGATGCCCATTTGCTTACACTTATTATTCGAACGTGATAAGGCTGATTTCAAGAATATTTTGAATAGCGTAGAGGACATATAGTAGGAAGTCATTCTTGGCTTTTGCTGGTCCCAAATGCTGACAACAAATATCTGCCTACTTTTATTTAGGATCTATTATTTTTGCAAATCCTTTTAGCTGATCAGTAATAGGACCATTGGATAAGGGTCATTTCTAACGCTTTCCATAAAAGCTTCCTTCCTTGGTACACTGTCGTACTTGACGGATCGTGAATATATATGGTCTACCAAAGGGGTCTACCCTCAGTAAAACTACATTGGTATCCATTAGGTATTAATTGCTTCTCTAATTCGTTCCGAATTAGCCATATCCTTCCACTAACTACAAAAAAATTACAGAGAGTAGAGAATAAATGTTTCGAGACTAAGTGGGTCTTATCCCAGACGGACATCAAGAGATATATTATGCATGCTGCACTTGATGTGGCTAGTCTACCACCTAACAAATAAATTTTTCATCTTGATAAATATTGTTAATTGTGATTTAAAATCTCTTCAATAGAAAAAGTGTAAACATAAAAGAATAAAGTATATTCTGCTTTAGTACTGTAGTTTTATAGTTGTTATAGGTATAATGGATTTGATGAGGAGAGAAATTGGGATTGATAATTAGACGAGATATGAAGACACTGTTAAATTGCTATAAGCTTACACAAACTGCTCTGGACTTGTAATGATTTTATAGAATAAAGGGTGAGAGTAGAGTTATGACACGATGCGATGTATATGGTTGAACCTGATAGATAGATAGATAGATCTCTTACTGGCTTATATACAGGTTCTCCCCACTCTAGCCTGCTTAAATGAGAGGGTACCAGAGAGAGTTTGTTTTCTCGCGGTCGGGCTTGTGTTCTGTCTCTTGCCATTACATAGGTTGTATTTCATTTCTTCATAGTATATAACAATATTTTTCTTTTTCTATTCGGAGTGTTTGTTTTCAGTACTATTGAGTGTATGTAGACACGGTAGCCTGAAGCCTCTTTTTATATTTTTGTAAACACATATACTTACATAATTTGTAAATAAATCAATCTAATCTAGTTAGAGTCTGTTTTCAAGAAAATTGCAATAAATAAAAAAAAGAAAGAAGCAAATTGCACTTACTAATTTGCACAACGGATTTTTGCCAAAAACTTCGTGTCGAACCATCTATTAGACCTACAGGAATATGGAACATTAAGTTTGCTACGGTTTTAAGTTTTGAAGATATTGTGCTCTCTCTCTAACACACACACACACACACACACACACTTAAAGTGCACAAAAAATTTGTGTTTCGAACTCAGGGATTACAAAAGGTTTAATCAATATATAGGGTGACCAGAGTTATATGCTCCACCCACTTTTTTTTTAAACGGCGGGAAATTTCGAAAAAATAGAAAACACGTATTTAATCATTTTTAGTCTAGTTTATTTTCAGTGATTGATCCATTTTTTTAAACCCCAATATCCCGAGATACAGCATCCAACTTTTTTTTTTCAAATGGAACATTATATTTATTTTTGCATATTTTTATAGTACTTGAGCCTCTAAAAAAAAAAAATTAAAATCGGTTAGGTTTTTCAAAAGTTATGGCAATTTAAAATATGAAAAACAAATTTCAGTTTAAGGTCAAAATTACCTTATTTTTTCTTTAAGAAGCTCTTCAAACTGGGCACCATCAACGGATAGGCAAGCCAAAGCTCTGGACTCCCACGCTCTGTTTGTAACAGCACTTAGGTGGCAAAGTCAACATCTAGGCAGGCTAGAGTTATTCGACGTTCCATATCTTCGACTGAAGTCATGGGATTAAGGTTACTGTACATTTATTTTTTAGATATCCCCACAAAAAATGCACAATTTTATGGACTGATGAGTCAAAGTTTACCAACAATGGCCTTCTTAATCGTTGGAACTTTAGAATATGGGCAAAAGAAAATCCACAAGTTACCTTCGCCACACGCCATTAGGTTGTTTTTTCTACAAATGTTTGGTGTGGAGTTTGAGGAAACCAACTAATCGGCCCATACTTCTACAGAGGGAACTTAACTGGTGAAAGGTATCTAACATTTTTAAGAGACTTTTGCCAGTTTTGCTTGAAGATGTTCCTCTAAAACGTCGGTTAGATATGTATTTTCAACAAGATGGTTGCCCGGCACATAATGCGACAGTTGTTCGACGTTACCTGGACAGAAATTTCCACGAAAAGTGGTTAGGAACTCATGGTCCGATCCAATGGCCACCTCGACCTCCGGACTTAACCCCAATGGACTATTTTTTGTGGGGATATCTAAAAAATAAAGTGTACAGTAACCTTAATCCCGTGGCTTCAGTCGAAGATATGGAACGTCGAATAACTCTAGCTGCCTAGATGTTGACTTTGCCACCTAAGTGCTGCTACAAACAGAGCGTGGGAGTCCAGAGCTTTGGCTTGCCTATCCGTTGATGGTGCCCAGTTTGAAGAGCTTCTTTAAAGAAAAAATAAGGTAATTTTGACATTAAACTGAAATTTGTTTTTCATATTTTTAATTACCATAACTTTTGAAAAACCTAACCGATTTTAAATTTTTTTTTTTTATAGGCTCAATTACTATAAAAATATGCAAAAAAAAATATAATGTTCCATTTGAAAAAAAAAAGTTGGATGCTGTATTTCGGGATATTGGGGTATAAAAAAAATGGATCAATCACTGAAAATAAACTAGACTAAAAATGATTAAATATGTGTTTTCTATTTTTTCGAAATTTCCCGCCGTTTAAAAAAAAAAAGTGGGTGGAGCATATAACTCTGGTCACCCTGTATACTCAATTTCAAAATTTTATCATCGTTCGTAGTTCTTCCTCTTACTGTATAAGGAAAAAAAAATGTCATAATTAGATGACCAGTGGAATTTATTAACTAGATAAAGAAAGTGATAATTTTGAACTTAACAAAATTGACAAATGAAATTATTTTCATCCACTAAAATAAACTCTTTTAAAAGCCCATAAAAACTTTTCTTTATCCCCCAAACCAATCTGGTATAGTTTTCTTAAATGTTTAACAGTTATCATTCTATTGATATTGACAGCAGGAATTTTTTGACCGAAAATATATATACTTTTGCTTTCTTCCGTAATAGCTGTTATTTCTTTTAGTGTTGTCATCTTTTATTTACGTTTTGTAACAAGTTTTTTTTTTTTGTTTTTTTTTTCTTTTGCTGATTTATTTTATTTAAGCATCTGTTATTTATTACATTATTATCTTGTTCGATTTCAAGAGATCCTGAACAGATTTTCAATTTCCGTCACATAATATTTATTCTTTCTTTTACTGTTGGTAAGAATAAATATAGTAATCATGTCAAATTTAACTAAATTGAGTTTTTATAGGAAATATAATGTTGTTGAGATCCACCTAAATATGAAAAAAAATGTGTTTAGAAAATGGTCTATATTTTTGTGTCGAACTAAATTCCTAAAAAAAACGAAAAAAAAAATCCCAGATACCTAAGTGAATTTGATATTTCGTTTAGATATCGCACAATACTTAATTTTAGTTAATCCGGATTTTCTGTCTGTGGGTTTCCGCTAGTTCACCTTCTGCCTCCAAAATTCACTATTCCACCCTTCTCAAACCTCACGGGTCTTCCCCATTTTCTGTTCTTCGAAGGGTTCCACTTCCTTAACTCCTCCGGTCGTCTCCCGGGGTGTATCCTCCTAACGAGTCCATACCACTTAAGTTTCCTCTTCATCTATTTATCCGTCATAGTTTCCTGGACTCCCATTTCCCTTCTTACGTCCTCATTCCTTATTCTACCCCTCCTGCTTTTCTGAATGCACCGCCTCTAAAAATCCATTTCCATTACCTTCATTCTATCACAGACCCTCCGTGTAGTAGTCCAAGTTTCTTATGTGAGAATCCCGTCTATAATTGAATTGAAAATCTTTTTTTCATTTTCCTTAGAAAGTACTTAGTTCCTCAGCACTGGGGAGCAGCATTCTCACAGCTTTCCAGGCCTGATGAGCTCTTGTGCCTTCACTTCCTCATCGCATCCTCCCACTTCTTCCAGCAGTGACCCCAGATATTTATAGGACTTTACTTCGTTACAGCTTTCTATTTTCCACATAAATATCATCTTCTTCATTTCCTTCAATAACGATAGAGGGAGAGAGAAAGAGAGACTCTTTTTAAAAAACCACTTGTTGGGACTGAAATCGTGTATTTCCTGTGGAGACTTGATTCCGCAAATTTTATACGATTGCAATATTTCCTCCTACAGTAGTAAGAGAAAGTAAAAACTGCTTTAGCTCTGCAGCAGGAAACCCATTTAAACTGTATTTTCCATATCAAATATTGTTCATTTCTATTTTTAAAAACTTAGTGATAATTAATGGTTTATATGATTTAAAATCATTTTGCAATAATACTGCAAGAATAGTTTACATTTCATACAATAAATCATAAGTAACCTCGACCTCTTCGTCACGTAAATTAACACTAGGCATTTAGCTTTCAACAAATAAATTAAGATTTAGTAATATTAAATATTGTATTTGTTAAGTTACTTCATTTTTTGTACGGCCACACTATTTATACTTTCTCTTACTCCTAGTAAGAGGAAATATTGTAATCGTGTCAAATTTTCGATATCGAATTTTCACCCGAAATATCCGTTTTGAGGTCCCCTGAGTTAAAATAAATGGTTTTTAGCAAATGGTCTGTGTGTGTGTGTGTGTGTGTGTGTGTATGTGAACAGCATAGCTCAAAAACGAAAAAACGCAGAAAGTTGAAACTTGATATTCCGTT
The DNA here is from genome assembly GCA_011037195.1 of Triatoma infestans. Lineage (NCBI taxonomy): Eukaryota > Metazoa > Arthropoda > Insecta > Hemiptera > Reduviidae > Triatoma > Triatoma infestans. The sequence continues at coordinate 120,329 of JAAEAF010001633.1, read as the reverse complement.
TAGGTATCACCATGGGATCTGACTGTACGTTTACTAGTTTTTTTATTATTTTTTTTGCGTTTTTCTCAAAAACGCTCCGAGATTTTCTTTAAACTTGGTCACATACAACGAGCTACAACTTTTGGTCTGGGAAAATTCATTCAAGGGCACTTTTGGGGGAGGGGTGGGGTTATGTTTCCATCTAAAGTGGTAATTCAGTTTATTAGACAAGTCTGTCGTCTAAATAATGTAATAAGAATTGAATATATTGTTGAAATTCCGAGTTTGAAAAAAATCGGATAACCGGAAGCGCGTTCACTTTACCACTTGACTAAATGATTTTTTTCACTTTTTCGCAATTTTCTCAAAAATGGTTCTAACGATTTTCTTGAAACTTCGTATATAAACTAAACATACAACGATTTACTACAACTTTTATTTAGAACATTCCTCTGGAAAAATTCATTTAACGGCACTTTTAGGGGAGGAGTAGGGTTATGTTTTTCTCTAAAGTGGATCATAGTTGATTATACAATTCTATCATCCAAACAAAATGAATTAGAAATAAACAGATGGCCAAAATTCCGATTTTCAAGAAAATTAGTAAACAGGAAGTGCTCTTTACAGAACAGTTTTTTCAGTTTTCGACGTATTTCATTAAATTTGGTACACAAACTATAAAATTTGTCAGTTATATTTTTGAGAACTGGAATAAGAGAAAGTTGTGTGAGTGTTTTACACCAGATTTTTTTGTCATTGTTAAAACTAATTTATTATCACTTCTCAAACATTATTAATCTAATTTCCAAAATATGTATGTTTGTTTGTTTGTTGAATTTTGCTTATAATTGCAATTTTATATTTTTATTAAGTAGAAGAGAAATTTGGTTTAATTTATCTCAGAATTCTGATGGAATATATAGGCTAACGTTTGCCTACGAGATCAGTGTGTTATTAATTTCGATTCGATACATAATCTTTTAAAATATCTTTACATAAATGGCATCACCGCATCTTCTTTTCGGGAATTTACATTATTGTCAAAATATTCATTAATATAAAGCGCATTTTTTATTTTTAATTTAGGGTTATTGTTTTCATTGTCTGTTTATTTTGATGGAGGTGAAATCAAATGTGTGGTGTTGTGTTAGTTGTGTGTGTTTGTCTAGGGACGTATTATTTTTAGCATTTCCCCACATCATGTTAGTGTTCTTTAATTCTAGTTTGGACATGCCTGGAAGTGTGACCAATATAATAATTGTCTAGACAGTTATTACATTTTATTTGATATATTGCTTTAGATTTTTCTTTTTTCTTAATTGGTTATTTTAGTTTAATAAAAATCATATTGCTGATTTTATTAGATAAGTTTTATGTTATTGGATTGTTAATTAATTACTTTTTGGTTTTTCTATTGGTAACATCAAGATATATAAGATAGAAATATATTTACTATAACTTTGTTTTCTTTCTTCGTTTTCTTTATTGGACTTAAAAACTTTTACAGAATTGATGGTTAAAATTAAATGACAAAAAGTTAATTTGTATAATACACTTCATTTTACAATATTGAGCTTTCGACCTGGGAAAGAAAGAAAATACTATTCACTATCCTATATTCGTGGAATTTCTGAAAGAATAACGCATAACTTTTCAAAAAAATAATAACAATATCATTATTTCTTATTCTAATTCAAACAGCAATAAAAAAATTTAAAATACAAAAACCTCTACAAACATAAATTCTAATGTTATTTACAAAATAAATTGTCCAAACTGCCCAGCCATCTACATAGGAGAGACAAAAGAAAAAAAAGAAGACAATACAGCTCTCTCTCTCTCTCAACACACTACAAAAACTGGACACACTTTTGACTTCAGTAAAACTACATTAGTTGATAGAGAAAAGAATTCACACAAAAAAAAAGAAAATTTTTAGAAATGATCCTAATCAATAGAAACAGCATTTCATCAGCATTCATCAATTTTAAAACAGATATTGCTAATGTTGATGATGCCATGTATACATATTTATTGAAATAATATAACCAACGCTTTTTTCCAACAAAAGTATGAAATATATAATAATATAAGTATATTTAAGTATTATAAATATATAATATAAGCTATATATATAAGGGTAAAGTTAGGAGAGATGACGCACATTTCAAAGTTATGCTCTGTATTAAAATATAAGAGGTAATTCTTATAAAACATATGTTAACTACTATTATCTGCAAAAAAATGTTAATAGTAAAGACATTCTCATATATTTTCAAAATAAAGACATTCTCATATATTCCAGAAACAAAATACAAATACACTACATTTGGCAGTCTCTCCTACTATGGTAGGATAAATGACCCACCATAGGTAGGAGACTCTCCCCTCTGAAGGTAACATGGTTGATCGACATGAAACTTGGTAAACACTATGTCTATGAGCCCAACTTTAACAACTTTAATCTTCATTTCAGTTGCAATTAATATAGTATATAAAAATGAAAAAACATTTACTAAGCGTTATGAAAATTCAGGTATTCACCAGATACAGCTGATGCGTATAAATGTTCGTAGAACACACAAAATAACCGAAGAATTTTGCAATACATTCGCTTCTGATCTCTCTAGTCCTGGACTAACTTGCATGACGCCACGTGGTGGCAAATAAGAGAAGCAAAGCCTGCGTCTTCTCTCCTACCCCCGTCATCTCTCTTAGCTTTACCCTATATAAGTATAAAGTATGACATATATAACCTATCATTAAACTGTAACCTACTATGTTGTTCTGATCTAGTTGTGTAATCTTGAAAATGACCTGGCTCCCATTTGTTGAAAGCTCGATATTGTTTAATAAAGTGTTTTATATATATTATGGAATTTATCGTCATATAGTTTTAATCACATCATATTTTAGAAGTATATTATTCAAAGTATTAATAAGGTTATGTTACAAATGTAAGTCACTGTTTTTAGTATTGCTGAGTATGGCCTTACTATGCCGAAACGTCCAGTTTTTTTGGTGTTAAAAATCAGGAGAAATAGTCACTTATTTGTTCTTAGTATTATTATTAGTTATTATTCTCACTTAATAATACAAGACACCAAAATTTTATGTATATAATGTGGAAAGTAAATCATTGCATCCGTTAATGAGTAAATACAATACTGCAATTTACTGAAAATCCATTCATTCAGCAGTTAACCAATTTTATTCAAACGAGAATTCGTTCAACCAATACATTCAAAGAATCAAATAGCTTGCCGTGCATTGACGCTTCCTACTGTTGGAGATGAAATCACTTAATTATAAATACAATACTTAAAAATGGCTGATAATTGACGACAAGTACATGCATGTTCGTACTGTCTATTGGCGGTTTTGAGAATGAAAGAACCAAACAATGAATGAAAATTTTTCACAACATATCGTATCTCAAAACTGATGATATCACATCTAAATGTTCATAAAAGTAAAGAAAAAAAAAACCCTAGACATCGATGGTAATTATAAAATAAAAATAAAAAAAGAGATAATTTTATATTTAAAGAAATCAAATAAAAATATGATAAATAATAATATTATTGAATTAAAAATATTTGTATTTATTGTTGAAAAAATTTTACTGGGTACAGTTGACGACCATCTGTCATCTCGTATTTGATATGATAGTAGTTTTAAAAATTTTGCAAAAGCTTTTCCTTGTTAGTTTTATTATTCATATCAGTTTTATGGAATATTAAGTTCTGTAGAGTGCGCTACTAGTGTTTCTGCCGCTGTCTATCGGTATCTCTGAGAAAAGGTGTATGACCTTTAGGTTGCTATATTGTTGGAGGTGTGTGTTGTAGTTTTCTATATATAGTTCGATGTCCATCGAGCTTGCCCCGTCAACAATAGCTTCACTAACGTTTTATTGTGTTCTATACTATATATTTATTTATAGTTATTAAAAAAAAAAATTCATAATAGCATCATATAAAAAAAAAAGCTTTCAATAAAAATTGAATTATGATTTTTCCCCTTCCGTTTTTAATTAGGAATATTTCAATTTTTTTTTTTACTTCCTCTTACTCCTAGTAAGAGAAAGTATTGTAATCGTGCCAAATTTTCGATATCCAATTTTCACCGGAAATATCCGTTTTGAGGTCCTCTGAGTCTAAAAAAGTGGTTTTTAGAAAATAGTCTGTGTGTGTGTGTGTATGTATGTATGCATGTATGTATGTATGTATGTATGTATGTATGTATGTATGTATGTATGTATGTATGTATGTATGTATGTATGTATGTATGTATGTATGTATGTATGTATGTATGTATGTATGTATGTATGTATGTATGTATGTATGTGTGTATGTATGTATGTATGTATGTATGTATGTATGTATGTATGTATGTATGTATGTCTGTATGTATGTATGTATGTATGTATGTATGTATGTATGTATGTATGTATGTATGTATGTATGTATGTATGTATGTATGTATGTATGTATGTATGTATGTATGTATGTATGTATGTATGTATGTATGTATGTATGTATGTATGTAATGTTATGTATGTATGTATGTAATGTAATGTAATGTTATGTTATGTATGTATGTATGTATGTATGTATGTATGTTATGTAATGCAATGTAATGTTATGTTATGTATGTATGTATGTATGTAATGTAATGTATGTATGTATGTAATGTAATGTTATGTATGTATGTATGTATGTAATGTAATGTTATGTATGTATGTATGTATGTAGTCTGTATGATTATGTTATGTATGTATGTATGTATGATGTATGTATGTAGGTATGTATGTATGTATGTATGTATGTATGTATGTATGTATGTATGTATGTATGTATGTATGTATGTATGTATTTATGTATGTAGGTATTATGTATGTATGTATGTATGTATGTATGTATGTATGTATGTATGTAGTATGTATGTATGTATGTATGTGTATGTATGTAGTATGTATGTATGTATGTATGTATGTATGTATGTATGTATGTATGTATGTATGTATGTATGTATGTATGTATGTATGTATGTATGTATGTATGTATGTATCTATGTAGGTATGTATGTATGCATGTATGTGAACAGCATAGCTCAAAAACGAAAAATCGCAGAAAGTTCAAACTTGATATTCCGTTTCGGTATCACCATGGGATCCGTCAGCGGTCAAAATTAGTACCACGTTACTGAATGGTTTTTCTCACTTTTGCAATTTTCTCGAATACGGCTCCAACGATTTTCTTTAAACTTGTAATTTCCACTACACTTACGAAGATTTACAATTTTTATTTGAAACATTTCTCCGGAAAAATGCATTTAAGGGCACTTTTACGTGAGGGGGGCTGGTGGGTTGACCTATAAAGTGCTGTTTCAGTTTACTATACAATTCTATGATGTAAATAATATTAATTAGAATTAAATGTGTAATTGAAATTCCAAGTGTGAAAAAATAGGATGACCAGAAGTGCGTTTTTACTAAAGTGTATTTGTCACTCTTTTGGTTTTTGTTTTTTTTTTTACTTTTTTGCGATTTTCTCAAAAATGGCTCCGACGATTTTCTTCAAACATGTTATATCAACTACACATACAAAGATCTACAACCTTTATTTAAAACATTTCTCTGAAAAAATTCATTTAAGGGCACTTTTGGGGGAGGGGTGGAGTTAGGTTTTTTCTCTAAAGTGCTATCATAGTTGATTATACAATTCAGAAATAAATAGTTGACTAAACTTCCGAGTTTAAAAAAAAAATAAAAAAACCGGAAGTGCACTTTTACTATACTTTTTTTTTCAGTTTTCGACGAACTCCAACGAATTTCATCAAATTTGGTACACAAACTATAAAATTTGTACAATTTTGAAAACTGGATACACCAGATATTTAAAAAAAAAAAAAAAAATCCCGTTAAACTATTGTAACTTTTTACAAAAGTTATTTCATTTTAAAATTAGCTAAATTTATTAATTAGAAATTTTAATTATTTGCGTTAAGATAAATATAGAGATGGATAGGGCATGCATCTACCTAAGGCAGGTGGTCCAGAAGATAGGCCCAATAATATTGAACAAACCTAAATCTCATTAAAAAAGTTGACGTCAAAGAACATCCTAAATTAAAAAAAAAAAAAAAAAAAAAAATCTGATGAGAAACACTCACATAACTTTCTCTTACTCCAGTTCTCAAAATTATAATTGACAAATTTTATAGTTAGTGTACCAAATTTAATGAAATTCGCCGAAAACTGAAAAAAAAAAACTGTTCAGTAAAAGCGCACTTCCGGTTTACAAATTTTCTTGAAACTTAGAATTTTGGCCATCTATTTATTTCTAATTAATTTTGTTTGGATGATAGAATTGTATAATCAACTATGATAGCACTTTAGAGAAAAACATAACCCCACCCCTACCCTAAAAGTATCCTTAAATGAATGTTCATAGAGAAATGTTTTGAATAAAAGTTATAGATCTTTGTATGCGTAGTTTACATAAAAAGTTTCAAGAAAATCATCGAAGTCATTTTTGAGAAAATCGCGAAAAAGTGAAAAAAAAAAAACATTTAGTAAAATGGTAAAGTAAACGCACTTCCGGTTATGCGATTTTTTTTTCGTAGTTGGAATTCTAGTAATTCTTCTAATTTATCTTAATATTATATAGGTAGAATCATAAATTATAAGTAAGTTGTACGCTCAAGGTTATTGCTCCCCAGAATACCCAAAAAATATATTTTAAAAATATATGTATTTTACATAAAAATTGCGAAGAAACTGAAAAAAAAAAAAATTCAGTAAATTGTGCGAAAAACCATTGTCAGATGCGGTAACCTAAGCGGAATGTCAAATTTGAGCTTCAAAAAAAGTAAGCTTGTCCATTTATCCTATCGGTAAAATCATAGGATCGAATCAGTTTTTTCCATTTTTTTTTTTTTAAATTTAAGGCGCGCCAACATTATGGTCATTTGCGCCCAGAGCCTGCTACAGTGCACTGCCGGCTTCTGGACAGTGTTCTCAAGTTATACAGACAACATTGCCAATCACCGGACAGTGAGCTATAGAGGCTCTTGGGAAGAGAAAAACTAAGGGTGGGTAGCAGCTGGATTCGAACTCGGGATCTCCGCGTTGCTAGTCTAGCGCGCTACCACTGAGCTAATCCCTTCCCTTGTTCCATTAATGGAAATTCGCCTAATATTTCTCCTGCAAATTCTGTAATTTATATTTCTTTGATTCATATAATTTATGCCAAACTATATAAACATATGGTGAGGAGAGAAAGTCCTAATGAACTAGATAAGAAACATTATTAAAATAGAAACAATACCAGGAGTACAGTTTTAACTTAATCCTTTTTTTTTTTTTTAAAGCATTTAATGTCACCGGGAATATCGTAAGAGAAACAAGAGAGTAGCTGCAATTCAGGGAGCAGAGACACAAATTAAATACATGTAAGCTGGAGAAAGACTCGGGGACCTATTTGGTACAAATATGTTCCCCAGAATAGAAATGGGAAGTGTTAGGTGGGTGCCTGGAATTGTGCTATGTTTTTTTTTTTAACATGGACTCCAGAATGTGGTGTTTAGAAGTTTGTTTATACGTTAAAATTAGACATGCTTGGCAGTTAATCGTTTCTTTTACTTTTTATCTTATTTTATCTTTACTAATTAATTTTAGTTTTGCTTACGTCATAATAGTAAAAAAAAAAAAGAGTGAAATATTTTAAGGTTGGGTAATTCCAAATTTTTGGATTATATTTGGATAATAAAGTAGAATCTGTTAACTGAGTAAGGTTGTTAGTACGTAAAGGAAGTTTTCTTATAATTCAGACTGTAAACAATACGAATTTGCCATCATTTGTTCACTCGCATGTACGTCCAGTTTTCACTACTGTTCAGACCATTGCTTTAACGAGTGATTTTTGAGTACGCATTTTTTGGAGGGATGGGGCACTTCCGCGTCATCCATACATTGATAAGCTGATCCAAATTTTGGTTGTTGTTTTACCAAAGAATTTAGCTTAAAATAAACCCAAACCATACTTGCAAACATTGTTCCTTACATTTCCTTTTTTCAGGATTTTTTTATGCAGAACTATAAGTAATGTCTTGCATGCTATATTTTTCCCTTGTAAGTATCCCCTCACTCCATGTTTATGGATGTTGTATCATTCCACGTGCTTTTTTTCTTTTTCTTTTATGTGGATGAATATGGCGTTAGATAAAGTCTTCTTTAATGGCAGAAAAATGAATTTCCTTTTTATCAAATGAAAATAGCTTGCTTGTTACTTTATCTTACTTTAGTGATCGTAAATTTCGACAAATTTTCGAAATTGAGTTTTCTCCGGAAATATTTTAAGCTTTGAGATGTGTGTGTGTGTGTGTGTGTGTGTGTGTGGGAACAAAACATCTCAAAAACGAAAAATCACGGGAAGCGCAAATATGGTATACCGTTCAATATTGAACCGAAATAGATGCAGCATGCATCCCAGTTCCCATTTCTCCTAAGATCAATGTTTTTTGGAAAAAGTTTCAAATAGAAGTAATAGATCTATGTACATTAGTGTAATAGTATCCAAAAAGAATATTCGTAGCAGAGAAAGAGCGACAAAATGACAAGACGACTCTCTCAGACTAGAGTGGGAGAAACCACATAAATACATCGACGGAAACAGAAAAAGAACAGTTCAATCTACTGAGTTCATACAGCCAATCACTACGTGTCATTACCCCTTTTCCATTCTACCATACTCTATCATTTCTAGTGTAAACAATTTCAATGACAATTTCTCTCTTTCAACAACCCCATTATAAATTAGTGCACCTAGTTTATAGAAACGTTTACAATCTTTACTTATAAAGAAAAATACCGAAAACTGAAGGAAAAAACCGTTTAGTAAAGTCGCACTTCAAGCTCAGCCAATTTCCCTCTAATTCGTAATTTTTATAAAACAGTTAATTCTTGTTTATTTTATATCATAATAAATCAAATGATAGAATCGTATAGTATTGTATATAGAAATGGAATTCCAGAAGAAATCCTAATGAAGAATTTTAAAGAGAAATTCGCAAAAAACTCAAAACGGTACTATCGGTTGACCGTTTTGTTAAAAACCTAATTGACGTTGCCTTGGATAGTACCTAAGCGAAATATCTGGTTACCGTTTTCGATTTTCATGAATAATATTATTCGGTTACTAATTATAGTATGTCCATTTCACTTAAATGGTTCAAACATTGTAATATTTGTCAGATTTCAGATTTATTTACCTGTCTAAAATAATAATAATAATAATAATAATAATAATAATAATAATAATAATTCAAAAATGTCAATCGCCTCTACTAAAAATATGCATAAATATGCATATATACATATTATAACGGAATTTATGCAATTAATATAACACTTGAGTGTCTTGTTTACAAAGAAAAAAAAACTAAGTCATATATAATTAGAAAGTAATTAACCCGATATTATTTAATAATTAGATATTAAGTTTAAATACACAGTTACTTTATCCAAGAATATTTTTTTCTAAATAGTAATTTTTAGATTGGTTGATATTTAGCACATTTTTATATTTTAAGTAATTTTTACGCAACTATTTATTAAAGTTTACTATTATTGTAGTTCAAGGATATTTGCTTAGATTTAATATTCGTGTTCCATTGTCCAAATGAAACATTGTTTCTTTGTATTTCACTATTATGATTTTTCTTTTATCAATCTTTTAGAATGGACACTTTGCTACAGTAATTAGGTTCTTCCATTTTCTTTAATAGATAATTAACAAATAAAAAATATATATATACTTGTCTTCCGAAATTAACAAAAGATAGGAAATAATAGAGTTTGGAAAGTGCAAATTAGAAGTTTAGGGAAAGATTATTACTAGTATATATTAGAATAGTTGTATAATAAGTGTCATTAAAGTAATCACATTCCCTTATTCTGCAACTCATTGCACGATTAATTTACGAACCAAGTTTTAAATAGAATTATAGTGCATTATTTTTGAAATTTAATTTGATGCAATATTTAATTCTTTAGATAAAAATCGTGACAATTAATGTTCGCTTATTTTAAAATCTTTGCCCAAAATAAAATCTTTGCACGCAAAAATTGGACTCGATGGTTCTATTAGCAGCCGCAACGAGGCGCCACCAGTGAGCTTCCTCAACATAGCAGGCACTCTACAATGTGTATTGAATGACTTGAACTTTTTTGAATCTCCTGCCTAGAAGCTATAGGAGAAACTGAATAACCGACGATCTGATGGCTTAATCAATCAATCGCCATGTCAACAGCTGAAGTGTTAACAACACTGCTAATCCCCTGTTAGAACAACAACGAGAGCCACAATCACTTTACAGACTAAACAGCAGCCAACGCTACACTACCTCTGCATTCATCACACTACCAACATCATCACCAACCATTCGGTCACTCTACTCTCTATACAAGTGTACTCTCTTTCTAATTGAAATATAACAGTAATGTGACTAAGTGCAATCAGTTTGTGTGTTTCTCAGTTCATCATCATTCACTCACAATCGTCCAGCTATTACTACCTGCATTCAGTTTTTACTAGCTAATAAATTATTTCTTGACAGCTTATAGATTTGTTTTTTTTTATAAAAAAACAAAAAAAAAATATGGCGCAATGGTCCATGAAGGGCCAAAGGCTTGCCAGACGACGATTTGAATAGGGGGGCGTGTGGTAAGCACGCCGCAGTTCCCACGCCGTTTATCTGGTCTTCGCTAGGGCGCTACTAACTGTAGCTTCCCTTTTTTTATCATGATGCTGGTCAACGCCGACTTTGCCCTCACGGGAATTAAACCCTGAATTCTCGCACGAACAGTGAGTGTGCTAGCCACTAGACCAACGCGTAAGTACTTTGTTTTTTAAACTTTTTTTTTTATTCTTTGGATTTTTGAAACATAATTTTGCCACAACCTAGGTCTAGTTGCTGCTATGGTAGAAAGGCTTTCGAGCTGCGCAGTCTTATTTTGGTAGGAAAAAAATATTTAATCTCATAGTGCCCTAAAAAATAACTAATAAAACGCATTGATATTTCCCTGGGCCGTATATAGTATTAGCATTTTCCTCAGTAGTAATATTATAGAATGAAACTAGCTAGTAAAGTAAGGGTAAACTAGCTAGTAAGTATGTGTAAACTTGAATAGCGATTTTAACGGCATAGAAATAGAAAAAGCTCTATAGTGTGCATATTTCTAAATAATTCTGTTTATATTTGTAGTTGTGTCAGTATCATAACATATTAATATAAATATATTAATACTTCCTTTTCTTTTACAAATCACTTTTGAAAGTGAAAACCATAAACAATAATTAAACATTTTTAATTAACTTATTAAAGTTTTATGATCAAATAAAGTTAACAGTAAATTTTATTACCCATCTTTAAAAAGTAAAGAACACTAATTGAATTTTCTAGTTGAATTAATGATAGTGTGCAGTGTTAGTATTTGGCTTAATGCCATAGTTTTGTTGGTTGTAAATAGCTGTTTGGTGTAAAGTGATGAAGGAACAGTCAAGAGATAATATTTCAATTGATCCACTGAAACTGCATAGCTCTCATAGTTGGTTTGCTAATTGCTATTATTTACTATTTAGATGGAACTTTATTTTTAATGTATTGAAACATTTCTATGCCTATTACTATTTTTTTTTTTTTTTTACTTACTCTTCATGTTATTAAGTGAAAGTATTACGATGTGTCAACTTTTGAAAATTGAGTTTTCACCGGAAATACAATATGTTTGAGGGGGGAATACTCAAGAGTAGGAAGTGAAATGTTTTTAGCGTGTAGTGTGTGAACAAAATATTTTAAAAACAAAAAATCGCGGTCAAAACTTGAAATTCGTCCTTGATATGGAAGGATCCGTTGGATAAACGATGACTTACTTTTTGCTGAATAATTTTATGGATTTACTTTAGATTCACATACTAATTACACACACATAACTTTTTGGCGAAACAATCCATGAAGAGCCAAACTTTTCAGACCGCGATTTTTATTGGCGGGGGAAGGGGGCATGGAAAGCACGCCAAGGTTCCCACTCCAGTAGACTTTTGTGGGGTATGTGAGGGTCAGAGAATTGAACTACACTCACGATTCACTGGTATATTAATTAAAATAAAAGATGCTGCAAGGACTTTACAGTTAACAAGAGAAGGAGAAAGAGTTAACATAAGTAAGGCTTTCCTTAAATAAAGAAGAAAAAAAATTGAATAAGTACAAGTTACAAAAAAAAAAAGAATTTTAATCGCTTCCTTACTTTCCACCTCTTTAACTTTGATATTTACTTCACGTTTCTGGATATAAACGTACACTTGTTACAGCCACACCTTGAAATAAAAGAAGAAAGAGCACATGAAGTTGATGTACATTAATTGAAGTATATTACATGAAATTTGGCAGGCTTTTGCTAAAGAAGGAACAGAGGTAGTGAGGGATGTTTACTTCAAATTTTAAAAATTATTACAGTGTAATTGTAATTAATTATTAAAGTGTAAGCTCTAAAATGATACCTATCTTTTTTAATATTTGGCAGAGAAATTAGGTGTGACTTTGACCATGGTTTATATGAACTGTATTTGTCACAAATGATGTGTAGAACCATCTATGGTTCTATGGTATGGCTATTTCAACTTGGTACACCCAATATATGCAGTAAAAAATCGGTTTTATATTGATAAAGCCTTTCTCTGAATTTCCTTTCTTTGTCTCTGCTAGGGGTAAGTAGGCGGGTCTTGACTTCACTAGGGTCTAATGTTGAGGTAGTTGTGGTAGGAGGCACCTCATGTGACATCTTAGGCGCGATGCCCACTAAGGAGGTACGATATACGATTTAACATAATACAATACATCGAGCGATGTGATTTTTTATCTATATAACATTTCTTGTACCCATCAGCGCGATACGATAAGAAAAGCGACATGAGGGTGATACGTTTTTGGGGTTATTTCGAATCATGAGCTTGTCCGAAGAGAATATTGTTACCGTATACTGGTGGTTGCAGCAAAACGAACGAACTAGAAAGAAGAGAAAGTACTGGGTGCATCCGTATAATGTGAGGAACATAAAACATAGTTCGGCCGTTGTTTCTCGTGAACTGCCTCAACACGCAGAAAAATTTACAGAAATATAATTCCACAAGCATGAATTGTTTTCGACTAATTTTTACCGAAAGAAATCGTAGTAGACGCTTCCTCTTGCGAGACAGCTATGATGCTATCACGAGATATCGCGCAATACTTATTGCCTCTGAGACTAGCACGCCGTGTTGCTCTTACCGATACGATACCGATAGGTGTCGCCACAGAAACGCTATCGTACAAGTGTGCACTATTTTCGTCGCTTCCACTCGATCTTCACGCTTATCACATGTTCATGTCCCTTTCATATCGTTTCATATATCGTATCACTTGTTGCATCGCATATCGTATCTCCTTAGTGAGTACCGCGCCTTAGGTGACATCGGAGAATCACAACTAACAGCCATTTCATTCTGGTAAGCATAGTTTTTCCCACATTTGCTCAAGATGGTGGTCCTGCACTAGCAGTCAGTCTTTACTATCATGAATTCTCGTACTAAAGGCGGATGTGCTAGCCACCAGCACACACGAAACGCGTGAAGACTTTTGTTTTTATTTATAACATTTTCCGGGAAAGCTGAAGGTTACTTTATTCTCTAAAGTGCTAATTTGTAGAACATTATACGGTACCTATGCAATATTAAAAATGATTTACTAGAATTCCATGTTTGTAAAAAAAACATCGGTCAAACGGAAATACGAATTTACTGTAGATTCTTTTGGATTTCCTTTATACTTAAAAAGCTAACAGTACAGACAAGATCCTTTCATTTTTTTAGGATTCCGATTGATATGTGAATAAATCTTAACTTGAAATTGACGTTACAAGTTTTATACGTTTGCTAACAGATGGTGCTACTGAATATGGCCACATTTAGGTAGACCTTAAGAAAAATTCTCACATAGGGTTTTGAACTTTATTATTTATTCATTTATAATCAATTTTATTATCTACTAGTAATTTTATTTTATCGAAATTATTTTAGATATTTGCCGCCATTCGCTATCTCTTTCAGACACGTACAACTTTTATTCCGGATTTCATCTCTGAAATTAAAGTACCAGACAAATAGAGTGCTTTCTCAGTCTGCTTATTCATTTTTTTTATTTTTTTACTATTACTATTATTATAATTCAAATAGCCATTTATTGCATCTCATAAAGGGAATGTCACTGCAGTGAATACGATATGACCTTCAATTCAATTATACCAGTTCCCATTCATTCACAAACACGTGCGTTCATTTTATTTCTAGACAATTAAATTTTGTGTTGCACTGCAAAACAATCTGATTTATGTTATTCTCCTTTACATTGTTTTCGTTTTGTGCTGATGATTGTTATCAATTTTTCCTTTGTTAACTGTTTAACTCTAATTTGTAAAAGATTTTTCTTGATGATTCTAGAAAGTCTTATTTGTTCCAGTGTTCAATGTTCTCAGGTTTAATTTCTATTTTGGTATCCGAGAAAATTAACTATAATTATGTATCTCGAGCATTTTAATCAATAGGGTCTTATTATTTTTGTGGTATTGGTTTTGATTCTCGGTCTTAGATTTTGTTTGATTTACTTATATACAGGGTGACCAGAGTTATATGCTCCACCCACTTTTTTTTTAAACGGCGGGAAATTTCGAAAAAATAGAAAACACGTATTTAATCATTTTTAGTCTAGTTTATTTTCAGTGATTGATCCATTTTTTTTATACCCCAATATCCCGAGATACAGCATCCAACTTTTTTTTTCAAATGGAACATTATATTTTTTTTTGCATATTTTTATAGTAATTGAGCCTCTAAAAAAATAAAAAAAAAAAATTTAAAATCGGTTAGGTTTTTCAAAAGTTATGGTAATTTAAAATATGAAAAACAAATTTCAGTTTAATGTCAAAATTGCCTTATTTTTTCTTTAAAGAAGCTCTTCAAACTGGGCACCATCAACGGATAGGCAAGCCAAAGCTCTGGACTCCCACGCTCTGTTTGTAGCAGCACTTAGGTGGCAAAGTCAACATCTAGGCAGGCTAGAGTTATTCGACGTTCCATATCTTCGACTGAAGGCACGGGATTAAGGTTACTGTACACTTTATTTTTTAGATATCCCCACAAAAAATAGTCCATTGGGGTTAAGTCCGGAGGTCGAGGTGGCCATTGGATCGGACCATGAGTTCCTAACCACTTTTCGTGGAAATTTCTGTCCAGGTAACGTCGAACAACTCTCGCATTATGTGCCGGGCAACCATCTTGTTGAAAATACATATCTAACCGACGTTTTAGAGGAACATCTTCAAGCAAAACTGGCAAAATGTCTCTTAAAAAAGTTAGATACCTTTCACCAGTTAAGTTCCCTCTGTAGAAGTATGGGCCGATTAGTTGGTTTCCTCAAACTCCACACCAAACATTTGTAGAAAAAACAACCTAATAGCGTGTGGCGAAGGTAACTTGTGGATTTTCTTCTGCCCATATTCTAAAGTTCCAACGATTAAGAAGGCCATTGTTGGTAAACTTTGATTCATCAGTCCATAAAATTGTGCATTTTTTGTGGGGATATCTAAAAAATAAAGTGTACAGTAACCTTAATCCCGTGGCTTCAGTCGAAGATATGGAACGTCGAATAACTCTAGCCCTGCCTAGATGTTGACTTTGCCACCTAAGTGCTGCTACAAACAGAGCGTGGGAGTCCAGAGCTTTGGCTTGCCTATCCGTTGATGGTGCCCAGTTTGAAGAGCTTCTTTAAAGAAAAAATAAGGTAATTTTGACATTAAACTGAAATTTGTTTTTCATATTTTAAATTACCATAACTTTTGAAAAACCTAACCGATTTAAAATTTTTTTTTTATTTTTTTTTTTAGAGGCTCAAGTACTATAAAAATATGCAAAAAAAAATATAATGTTCCATTTGAAAAAAAAAAGTTGGATGCTGTATCTCGGGATATTGGGGTATAAAAAAATGGTTCAATCACTGAAAATAAACTAGACTAAAAATGATTAAATAGGTGTTTTCTATTTTTTCGAAATTTCCCGCCGTTTAAAAAAAAAGTGGGTGGAGCATAATAACTCTGGTCGCCCTATATACACCATTTTATACAAAGTTATTAATTTTTTGTGATATTATTTTTAATTAATTGATTCTCAAGATTGTATTGAACATTTCCGATAAATATTTTAAGTAATTCAAAATTCTTTATTTAAATATATAAATAAAAACATAATCTTCCTATTATGTATTTTGATATATAAGTACGTACATATACTAAATAAATAATGGATCAGAATCTAAATGAAAATAAAAACCTAATATTTCACAGTTGAAAACCATATATAATATATAAGATAAAACTAATATATATATACACACTTTCTCCTGTCTTGAAAGTGCCGTTATGTGTTATAAGTAGTGACCCTCTCCTTTCTAATGTTGTACAGTTCATTTGTAAACATACCTCCTACATAATATAAGGAATATTTACGTAGACCTTCTGTTCTAAATGAATCCAGGTTACTTCATTCTTTAGATATTTCTTGTTGATTCAATTTTATAAGATTGAATAACATTGGATTGTAGAAGATATATTATTAAGTAATGTAAATTACGTTTTAGTTCAACTTTGTCAGCCAGAAATATTTAACAATCCTAATTATTTGTGTTTATACTTTAAATTTAATTTTATATTTATAAAGAATAGATGTATAATTTAATGCATTTTAATAATTATTTAAAACAATATATTAGGGTTACAATAAAGTCCTTTGCTTTTTTTTTCACCTTACAATTCAAAAATAGTTTGTTTACTCATTTATTACACTTACTTCTCGAAATATAAACCATCATTTTCCATAATTTGAACCCATTGTGGGCTGACAATTCATTAGGCTCCTTCCAATACCAGGAGCTATATATTTGGAGGCACAAAACTCCAAACATCCGGTTTTCACCTCCTTCGTATTAGGATTTTCTTCTCACTGGAGCGGAAGGGCTGATAATCAGAGGCTGCCAGCTTTGGGTAAGGTGAGTGAAGGGGAAACTCAAAATTAAAATCTTCGATTACTGTAAAGTTTGACGTGACGTGTGCGAGGCCTTGCGTTATGAAGGAGTACTGTTTTTCATTTAACCAAAGAGGGATATTTTTCAGCCAAAACGTAGTGTAAGCGTTCTAGCTGAGTAGAGTAGTGTTCGAATGTCAAGAACCAGTTAAAAATAAATGAAACCCGCCACCACAAACACAGCTTCACTTTTTTTTCACAAATCTTTCTTTTCGGTGGACGGACACAGCTGGTTGACCTGGTATTATAATCCATTGTTTTTGTTCGTACGGATTGTCGAAATAAATCCATTTTACATTGCAAGTAATAATTCTTTTGATGAAATGAAAATCACTCAAGTTTTAAAGAAGGATTTTACCCAGACTTCAACTCAGCGTAATTTGATGTGGAATGCTTACGCAACTTCTGGAAACTATAACATAGGTGGTGGTTTATGGTTGAATGGGATATGCCTAATTTACCTGAAAGTGTTTTCTGGTGCTTGTAAAAAGATCCGCTTCTACAGCTGCAGCCAGAAATGCGGAATCTAAGGAGGGGGATGCCCTGGGTGAAGCTTACTGTTAATTTCTAAAGCGTCATTTATGTCAGTTTTTTTTTTGAAGTAGTGATGCAAAATTGCCTTTTGAATGTCTAGATTTAACTCGGCTATTTTTTAAATCGCTCAAAAATCGCCTAGAATTTTCCATAAAAAGAAACTTTTGGTAAACACTGCAAGAGGAAAAAAAATAAACGCACAGACTTTTGTTATAATCGAGTAAAAATTCAAGTGTACGTTTTACAAATTAGATCGCATGTTTAGAAGTGAAATCAATTCTTTTTATAAATGTTACGTTTAGAAAACTGGTTTCATAATATTCTAAACCTAATTATTATATTAAAAAAAAAAAAAAAATTAGCTAATTAAAAATACAAAAAAAATCATAATTATAGCTGCAAATTATATTTAGAACAGATATTTTGAATATATCCTTAAAAATATCGAAAGAAATGTGTTCTAATTTTGTTGGGCGTTCAGCTATCCTATATTTGTATGAATTTTTGATTTAAATCTCATAGTAGGCTTAATATTTAATCTAAAGATTAGTGGAAATAATTAGGACAGTAGTAAGAGAAAGTCGTGTAAGTGTGTCACGCCATATTTTATTCCATACTCACGTAACCACAAACTATATTTTTCGCCATGAAAACTACCCAATAAAAATTGGCAGGAAAATTAGATCTGGCTGTTGAATCTTAATATTGTTCACATTTTTTTCATGGCTGTTAAAATCGTAGTATTTTAGAATCCATCCTTTTATTTATTTGCTTCCTAAATGAATACTTTAATATTCACATCTATTAGATACAGATTATTAGACCAATATTTCCAGACATGAAATGCTAGTATACATTTATTAAAAAAAAATAAGGAAGATAGAGAATAAAGAAATGTACCCAGGTTTGCAGTAAGAAGGTTTGTGCTAGTATTACAAACATGGTAGCAAGATGGAAACTAGGTGAACGTCCTCCTCCGACACTTTTGGTAAATATTGGGGTTCACTAGGATATTGGACTTTTGTAAATATAGGAATCTCTCTCTCTCTCTCTCAGTGTACAGAGTATTGATTCTACTTGTTTTACAACTCTAGTAACATCAATATGTTTGAATGTAACATTTTTAACATTTATTTTGGGCATTATTATGACGTCATATTAGTTTTAGTGTAGGGAAAATTTTAATAGAATAATAAGTGAGATATTTATATTATTTATGTTTCTATGGTTACAATTGAAGACACTCGTCGTCCACTGTCCTGCCTCATATAAATAAATATAAATAACTTTTACAAATAACCATAAAGAAATAAAATAAAGAAATAAATTTGACAAATAATAACTTGTGATGTTTGTGTGTCAGCTTTTGTTTACCTTACTCATTTTGTTATTATTTATTATATTATTTTTTATTATTTATTATTTCTTTTTGTTTAATTTTTTAATTTCTTTAAATTATTTCACTCTATTATTATATTTTTGTTTCTAAATATGCAATGTTCTTTTTTTAATTATGCGTCTATTATTTGTATAAGTTTATGAAGAATGCTAATTTTTAATTTAAGCAATTTTAATTTTCCATGTGTCATTATTATTGTTCTCTTTAATATTAGGGATATTTCATTTTTTTATTATTTTTCATTATTTTTTTCCTTTTTCTTGCTATTTTTTAATGAGTCAATGTTTTATTTCATTTTAATTTTTTTTTATTTAAGACGCATCAACACCCATCATCGTCATCGGAGCCTTCTCAGTGCACTGCCGGCCTCCGGACAGTGTTCTCTCATTACAGACAACACTGCCCATTACCGGACAGTGAGCTGTAGAGGGCTCCTACCTAGCAAGAGAAAATCTAAGGATAACAAAGCTGGACTAGAACCCGGAATCTCCGCGTCACTAGTGCAGTGAGCCAATCCCTTCCCATCTTTTTTAAAATTATTCCAAGCATTCTGTAGTGTACGAACTCACATAGTTTTCAGAGACATTTTCTGTGGTAGCCTGCTTCATTTTGTGGTCATCGACCGGTTTCGGGCGTTCGCCTATCTTCAGGATGCGTTTTTCAAACATTGGGACAACAAAGACTTGCACAGAGCAAACCCAGTTTACCCACTCCTGCCTGAGTGTGTAAACTGGGTTTGCTCTGTGCAAATCTGTGTTATCGCACTGTCTGAAAAACGCATCCTGAAGATGGGCGAACGCCGAAACCTGTGATGATCATCAAAATGAAGCAGGCTACCACGGAAAAGTCTCTGCTGCTTTCAGCTCTGCGGAAAACAACCACCACACACATAGTTTTGTCGAACAAATATGTTAAAAAATAATAATAAAAAAAATCTGGTGTGAAACACTCACACAACTTTCTCTTACTCCAGTTCTCAAAATGATAATTGACAAATTTTATAGTTTGTTGTACCAAATTTAATGAAATTCGTCGAAAACTGAAAAACTGTTCAGTAAAGCGCACTTCCGGTTTACTAATTTCTTGAAACTCGGAATTTCAGCCATATATTATTTCTAAGTAATTATGTTTGGATGATAGAATTGTAAATCAACTAGGATAGCACTTTGATGAAAATCTAACCCCACCCATCCCCTAAAAGTGCTCTTAAAAGAATTTTCCCAGAGAAATGTTTTAGATAAAAGTTGTAGATCTTTGCATGTTTAGTTTATATTACGAAGTTTCAAAAAAATCGTCAAAGCCATTTTTGAGAAAATTGCGAAAAAGTGAATAAATCATTTAGTAAATTGGTAAAGTAAACGCACTTCCGGTTATCCGATTTTTTGAAACTCGGAATTTCAAGAACATATTTAATTCTAATTAACATTATTTAGATGATAGAATTGTCTAATAAACTGAAACAGCACTTTAGATGGAAACTAACCCCACCCCTCCCCCAAAAGTGCCCTTCAGTGCATTTTCCCGAAGAAATGTTTCAAATAAAAGTTTAGTTCTTTGTATGTGTGGTTGATGTTTGAAGTTTAAAGAAAATCGTTGGTGCCATTTTTGACAAAACCACAAAAAAGTAAAAAATCCAACTAGTAAAGTGGTACTTCCGGTTGAGGAATTTTGACAGATAACGTAGAGTCAGATCCCATAGTGATACCTAAACGGAATATCATGTTTCAACTTTCTACGGTTTTTCATTTTTGAGCTATAATAGCATGAATTTTGCAAAGATTTCTTATGGGAGGATTTCTTATAAGATATGTGAGAGAATTTGCGCAAATAATTATTTAGTAATAAGATTTATTAATATATATTTAATTTTGTTTGTTTACATATTTTAAGATAATTAGTCACGTGAGAAACATTTCTCTAATAAGAATGTAAGGAGGGAATATTATGTATATTGTCAGTTTTATTGATTATATTTTTAGTAATTGTGTTTGGTTTTACTCTAAGGAAATTATTTTACGAAAAATAATTTGGTTCCATGTCATTGAGATTGAGATTCTAAAAAATGTATTGTTATTCGCATAAAATACTGCACATCTGAATTGTATAGGGATTTATTTCTAGATCTAGTTTGCTTGTAATACTGTAGGAACGCTGATGTCGCAGCTTCTTTTGTCTTTCTTAGCTGCCTACTCAAAAATACGCTTTCTATCTTTGCAATACCTTTACTACACTTTTGATTTTTTATCCCATCATAGTGAATCTCTTAAAATTGACTAGTCGCGTTTTTTGGGCCATCATAATTTAATATAATGTTTTAGGCACCTGAAAGAATTTACACGTTGTTAAAAGTAATCTTGCTTTTAAGGAGGTTTTAAAGCTGGGTTTTCATCAGGTTACTCCCTCCAGTAAATCTTCATCCCCACATCCTCCTTCCTTCCACCCTACATCTCCTCAATCTCTTTCTCCTCATTGCTGTTTTCCTCTTCTCCTGCATCTCATGGAAATCCATTTTCTCTTCTTTTTTTTTTATGATCTTCCTTCCGGCATTTTTAAGTGTCGCTACCAATGCAATTTCAATCTTCTTTACCAGGATTTCCTTAGCGCTTAACTCCATCCTGAATCCTTATTTCTATCCCTTCTCGCCTTTTGCATTCTCCAGTATTCCATCTATATTAGGTTCACTTTCGCAGAGATCTTCTCAGTGGTCGACCATGTTGTGTTCCTATATAACATAAAATTAGTCGTCTACATACAGCTCGTATAGTGCAGGCCTTTCTTAATGTAAGGATGTTGTGAGGAGATGTTGGTTGTTGATGATGAAAGATAAACACCTTAAGATTGGTTTAAGATATATAATTGATATGTATATATATATATGACTGCCAAGGGACTTTACACTTTAGAGTTTAGAACTAACTGAACTGACAGACTGACGTGCTAAATGATATGTACGGAGTGTGAATCAACAGAATGATGTCTGATGTGTAAGACTGAATTTAACAGAATCATCTGACTGTCTCTCTCTCATATATATATATATATACACTGGCCGAGCCTCTCCTCTCTGTGCGAGAGGGGCTGTTTCTCTCCGCTAGAGTGGATGAGTGGTGGGGGTTCACTGGTTCACTAAAACCCCTACATTAATAACCATAATATTGACTTCCTAAACTGGCCGTCTGTCCATTTCCTTGACTTAAATCCCATTAGAGGATCTGTGGGATATGCTTAAGAGATGGATAAGAGATCGGAGAGTCCTTCCTAGTATGCTTCAGGAGCTAGAAAGGGCCCTTTAAGACGAATGGACTCTAATCTCACAAAACGAAATTTTTCCCGCTTGATTCAGAGCATGCGGAGACGCTGAGAAGTTGTGATAAAGGCAATAGAAGGTAATACTCGGTAAAAGCACCATTCCATTAAAAAATAATTTAAAATTAAAAAAATAAGCTGGTAAATAATATTTTCTAGTTTCAATTTTTTTTAAATTATTTATTTTAAATTTCCTATATAATCCTATTTATTTGTTTTATTTTGAGAATCATTTAACCTATATACGGTGTGAACGATATAAATTATGAAAAAATTGAAAACCATACTAAAAATAGTACGTAAATTTTTTAAGCGGCCGGAAATATTGCCGTTGAGCGTGCATAACATTTCTTAATTCGATTATCTTTGTTCTCAGTGTGTTTAGTGGTGATTATTTATTGAATAAACAAAGTAAATAGTTTGTTAGCTTTAAATTGAATAAACAGTTCAGTACAAATTTTATTTATTTATTCAAATATTTATATAGGAAATGTAATCTATAAATAACATTTTAATTCGCCTCTCTTTCTTAATTAGATTTTTATGATATAACAGTTAATGTGTTGTAAATATTTTAAAGTAAAAATATAAGACTGGAAAAATTCCTAAAATCATAATAAAAATATGTTTCGAAGCCTTAACAAATGTTTCTCACATTTAATAATAAATAAAGCACATTTATTAGTTCTTTATATTGTATTACATCTTTGGTCATTACTATCCTCGTTTCCATCGTCGGTTATCTAACTCGTTTACTTGAAACATATAGTTCTCACTGGAATTAGCACAGATATCTGTTCTGAGGGAATGGATCTCAAGATATAATTAGGACTGTTTTGAAATTCTAGTAAGTAGGATTTTTTTCTTAGAGTTGTTTTTATAGAGATTACATATTTACGAACTACTGTTTTTTTAAAATCGCAGCTTTTCTCATGTCTTATGGTAGTCCATTCCCTTTACTGAAAAATAGACCTGGAGCTTACTATTATAGATCATAGTTATATCGCAACTTGTCTAAACAAACAAAATTTATATTGAAACGAATTAGCAAACGCAACTCTACATATTTTTATAGTTTAATTTATTTATTGGTTTTATTTGTGGTTTTTGAGCACCGGAAAAACCAAAATATTCACATCCAAAACTTTACAGTTGGCATTGTAAATGCCATAAACTAAGTTGGAAATAAACTATCCCGATCTTTTCAAATGTATGAATGGTATGGTCTTTTCAATTTGAACTAGTTTCTCTACATTTCTCTTCAGCTTCATTCTTCCCATCCCTAGTAGAGATAAAAGTTTCTTGAAAGCTGAGAGGTTCTTTCTTGCTAGTTATAGCACTAAGTAATTAACCTTATCACTGAAAGAAACCCAACGTAAATGTCCGTACATTATGTTGATATATATTGTGATGTTAAAAGTAATTTTTTATCAGAAATTATATATTTTTATTTTATTTCCTTTGATGATAATTATACAAGCAAAATAGCGCTTCCTTGCTCCTTGTAGCCAATAAACTTTTAGCCGCTGGAAGGAAACGTACATATTCGGTTAAAACGTGTCTCTATTTGGAATATAATTGTTGCAGTAATTAACGAGCAAATGATTGATGTCACCATCCCCTCCCTTCCCCCTTTGTAACCCCGCTGCAGATGGAATGAAAAAGAAGTCCAGCTTTGTCATGAATTTCTTTTCGAAGCTGAGTACCAGAATAGGGTGTAGCAATGAATCTGCTCAGTTTAGCATTAAAAAAACATGTCAAAAGTATGGATGGATTGAAAAGACCCTAGGATGCTGGAGCCAGAGTGTTTGGAGTGTCAAGAATCAGAGCATATGGGCAAGTTTCCTAGCATCTTACAGGCAGAAATTCACAGTTGGTGTCCAGTTTAACCTACATTAATGTAATTATATAAAAATTCAGCATCCGTATGTTTGTGGCCGCAAAACTCGAAAAGTAGTCGATGGATTGACTTGAAATTTTTACACAACGTTGCATTTCTATATAAGCGTGTTTATATATACTTTTTACTTCAAAGTTCCCACGGAAACGGGAACTTCTCCGAGCGTTTCGCGAAGTTGGCAGAAATAGACAGACTCAGACGCGATACGACGGTGTCTCACTCTCTGAACCTCTTTCTCAACTACTGATAAGTACCTCTATTTCGAAGATCCTCATGGAATCGGGAAATTCCTAGCTAAAATCCGTTCAGACGGCCATATTGCGTTAGCACTTGCTGCTACGTTGTCCATCAACGTAGAATAGGCGGTAGAACAGCGCATTCAGCTCTTAAACTGTCATGACTTAAACATACACTTCACAGAAAACCCAACATGTTACATTTCTAAATCATCAAGAATGGGAAAGGTTCTTCGGGCGTGCAAAATCATTGTGTGGGATGAGTGTACAATCGCTTATAAGAAGTCATTGGAAGCATTAAACTATATATTGAAAGACTAGCGAAATAATCAGGTTCCGTTTGGTGGAGCATTGGTGTTACTAGTCGGTGACTTCAGGCAAACGCTTCCAGTGATATCTCGCTCGACACCAGCTGATGAATTGCATGCCTGCTTGAAATATTCAACTCTTTGGAGCAGAGTAAAAAAAAATTCATTTAACAACGAATATGAGAGTTCAACTGCCATATTTTCAAAACAATTACTCGAACTTGGTAACGGCACTGCTCCTACAAATCCGGAAACGGGAAAATCACCTTTCCATCTAATTTCTGCAACATTGTACATTCAAAAGAAGAATTAGTAGACAAGGTATTCCAAATCATCGAAACAAATTATCAAAATCACGCATGATTAAGCCTAAAAATCAGACTGAGCCACAGCGAAGCATGGTCGGGTTAGCTAGTAAAGTAATATTCAACACTAATTAGCTCGATATCTTAAGCACTAATTAGCACAATATGCGAAAACAAGATCAAAACATATCCCAGATACAGCGGATTTGAGGACATAACAAACGGAGCATGTTACAGAAAGAGAGAGGGAGTATTTGATTTGAATTAAAGTACAGTGAAAATTGTTTTAACACGAAACTGAGGGGACCGAAATATTTTTTCGTATTAAAAGAATTTCGTATTAAACGATTTTATAGCGGTTTGTTTGTGTCCCGATTTCTCTGCCATTGTATACGTAAAAAAATAAGTTTAAATATTAAAATTAAAAAAAAAAAACCACCAAATTCACTGATTTACCGAATTCAAACACTAACTGAAATGTTTTGACAATGGCGGTGCTTTTACGTACTCAAAGACAAGCGGAAACCTAGCAACATTGGCAGCCATTGTTTATTTTGTTCCGTCTAACGAAAAAAAATAAGCAAAAAATCTGCGTGACGATATGATTGCAGAAAACAAGTATATCTTTTCGTGTTAAACAATATTTGTTTCATGTTAAAAGAAAAAATGTATGAAATTACAAAGTATTTTCGGGACCGCAGTATGATTTCGTGTTAACCGATTTTTCATGTTAAACGTTTTTTTTTGTATATTCTCAGTACTTGCACCTTTTCATATTAGTTTATATTCACATAAGAACCAAATTAGATAATAAGTTCCAGAAAAAAATTAATCTTCAACACATGAGTAATGTATTTTTATATGAGTTTAATCAATAACTATTTTCTTTATAATATTACGACAAAATTTCCTGGTAACTGTATAATAGTAATACAATACTACATATTAATGAAGTTTATCGAACATGTAATTCAAGAAGTCAAATGGAAAATGTTCTTCCTACATCAATATCTGAAACTTGAGCTCCTACTAAGGTGAACTAAATGATTATTTAGAACTTTAGCCTAGTTTTCAAATTCATTAATAATAGTTTGGTTAAGATAATGAAGATGTTGAAGGAGCTCAGCTATTAAAGTAGTAAAATTATTAGAGCATTCATTAATTAATTTTCTTCATTAACTTTTTCTCTTCGTTCTTAATTTTTACTATTTATTTTTTGTTAATTGTTTATAAAAACCTTAATAGAATATTACAATAACATTAGACAGGTTTTCTTCAGTTTATTGGGGTTACAGATCAAAGTAGACCGCTTTTTTTGTTATCTGATTCAATTTTCTATATATACTATGCAAATATCTCCATAGTAAATGAATCATTACTCACTAAGTTAATTTGAAGTACATGTTCCGCCGTGAGAGTTCTACTTTGATTTAGCAGGATAGAAAAAGTTTAGTTTTTCTTTGATATGTTTTTTGAATCTCATTTTATAAATTTAAAAACTTAAATCAACTTTGGAAAAACTGCTGGAAGGCTGAAGAGTCTGTGGTTTAAAGTGTTGTGAAAATTGTTAATTATAAGTAGGAAATTGAATCCCATTTTTCTTGAATTTTATCCTGATCGGAAGGTGAGAAAAGTCCTGTCATTGGCTATTTTCTTGTTTGATTCCAATTCCTCCTGTTCTTTCTACATCAACCACACATGCCGGATTTTCTATCAGCAAGTATCCCTGTCTTAATAAAACTAACGATTATTTTATAAACATTCCATACACTTCACATTTCATGTAGGATCTGCAGAAGTAGTTGTTAAACATATCGTTAGAAAAATCTTGTGTCCAACATCAAACACAAACACACTCGCTCACACTTTATTTTTATGCAGTTTATTTGGCTTCGAGATTCACAAATACTATATCTCTTGTAAGCTCACGCGTTGGTCTAGTGCTAGCGCACTCGCCTTTGGTGCAAGAATTCTGGGTTCGATTCCCGTTAGGGCAAAGTCGGTGTTGACTCAGTATCGTGAAAAAAAGTGGGAAGCTATATTTGGTAGCGAAGGCCAGAACTAAACGGCGAGGGAACTGCGGCGTGCTTACCACACGCCCCCCCCATACAAATCGCCGTCTGGCAAGCCTTGGCCCTTCATGGGCTGGTACGCAATAGGGTTTTTTTTTTTAATATCTATTGTAATGGGATTTGAATCAGTAAAGATTCTTAGGATCCGAAGAGCGGAGAAGCACACATTAAATGAATCAAAAGTTAGTTCGATGCATATAAATAGAGCTACAGCTGAAGAGTAGAGGACAGTTTACGACAGTTTTACAACAGTACAACCAGTCAGTAACCTATTTATTACCTTCTTATTACTCAGCCAGTCTGTCTCTTTATATTTTTCTCGGTGCCTAACTTGTATTTACTGTAAAGTCCTTGCAGTTTGTGTGTTCTTTTCATTATCCAGTGTTCAGCATATCATCTAGTTTATTGCTCTAAAATTCATTCTCTCTAACTCTCCTCTCTCCTTCTCACATCTAGTATACTACTATCACCACACTTCTTATTTACATGTCTAAGATTTTTCGTATGATAATCCAATAATATGTACTATTGGATTAGCATTGTAACCAGTGTATTTGATTGATTTATCTTACAATGTTTACCTATACGTCGAACGCCAAAAAGTAATGGAAGATCACTAAATGTAAAATAAAAAGAAAAAAAGTTTAAAATGTCTAAAATGTAAATATTCTCACGACTTTCTCTTGCTGCTGATAATACAATTATATATAGAATGCTATATCTTCTTTAAATTTCAATATTTACTCATTTGTCTAATATAAAGGGATAGAGGGGAACCTACTCTGGTAGGGAGTGGAAGTGAATTTTAACATCATAGAATTTCCCAGAATTCCTTAAAATTAATTTTCACAGAAAAATGTTTTTAAATAAAAGTTATAAATTTATATCTGTGGAGTTAATATTCTTAAGTTTAAAAGGAAATTTTTATAGATATTTTCCAAGAAAATTCCAAAAAAAAAACAAAACTCAAAAACCTATTCAGCAAAGACGTACTTCCGGTTAAACGATTAAAAAAAAAATGTTTTTCATATTCAAGGGATCCTCAGAACATGTATTTCCGGTGAATACTCAATTTGACACGATTGCAATATTTCTTCTTACTTCTAGGAGTAAGAGAAAGTAAAAATGAATATTGCGGAAAAATACTCCTTGTCATTTCTAATAGTCTATAGCTCAGCAACTTAGTTGTGACACCTAAACTTTAGCTCCGCCCATTGTTAAAGCTTTCTAATAGCTGTGACGTCATTTAACTCCGCCCACAGGTTTCCCAACTAAGTTGCCAAGCTATACTTTTTCTAATTTTCACAAAATAATTTGGTGAATATTTTCCTCTATTTATCAGATTAAATAACATTTTTACTTATATATCCGATTAAAGAGTTAATTATGGACTAAAAATTGAATAGACTAGCCTTACATTAAATTTTTTTTTTAATAGAGCCCCGCAAACAATTTTTTTTTTTTAAAGTCGTAAAAAGTTATTAATAAAACAAAAATTGAAGAGGATTTTAAATGTTAAAAAAAAAACAAGTCAAAATGTAAAAAAAACAAAAAAAAAAAAATCTAAAAATATGGATATGTTGTACTGGAGATGAGGGTCGTGTGGATATGGCAGGTAGTGGATCAATATACTGTGTGAATGGTCGGACGGGAAATATACGATGGGCCCTTCACTCTTCACCCCTCTCCGCAGTAGGTTGAGTGCACAGTAAATAATTACTAAGGCAATTAGTGTACACATAAACGTACAGAGAGAGCTTGTTGAGGCTGTCCGCTTTTCACTCTTATCTCAGTTGCGTATCTGTTGTGCTGTATGCCTGTTGTCTGATATATATATGTATGTGTGTGTGTGTATGTGTGTGTGTGTGTGTGTGTGTGTGTGTGTGTGTGTTTACTGTATTATATGTATATTAAAGGCACTTCGTATATATATGCCACGCCCACCTTCCTCACTTATACCTACACATATATCCAGTAAAAATTATGCAACACTGAATAACTTGCCCTGGCCGACCGACTGACTTGCTTTTTTTTTTCTATAGAGAGAGACACATTATGGATAGTAAGAGTAATGAAGGAGTGAATTTAAAAGATAAGATACTAGACAAAATAGGTCTTAGCTATGTCAACTGGGTGGCCAATTGATTATTTTAAGATATAGTTTTTACATTTTTTATTAAATTATTATTTTTTTATATTGTATCTTTCAGTAATAAAGGCTCCCTCTTTTGAGAACATAAAACCAGATGGAATTTGAAACTTTCTACCTCTTTAATGTAATATAAATCTTTAACTAAATATGTAAAGTAAATATGTATAACTTAGTGTTCAGTATGAATCGATTTGTTAGTATAATTGTTTGGTTTTGGTATTTATTTATTTGTTTTTTTATTTTTATTTTTTTGTTTTTGTAGGCTGGAAAACCAACATATTAGCGTTCCTATCTACAGTTAGGCACCAGCTGTCTCAAACTGCCAATATATTGGTGGGAAAACGCCAGCCCTTTTTTTTCAAATTTAACATCTTATCTGTGCTGCTGCACCTTCTCCTCCGTTCTTCCTTTCCTAATCTTGCCGAGATGAAGAAATCTTGAGAGTTACGGCTCCTTGTTCTTGATCTTTCTGCCTTGTTAATCTTTAAAAACATTTTTTTAATAAATACCTGTGTGAAAGTTATGTTCTTTTATATGAGTGCTATCTATAAATGTATGAGTATTGTATATGCAGAACTGAAGTTACAGAAAGTTAAAACATAATCCGACCTATATTTTTATTTTATTCCCTTTGATGAAATTATATATGCTAAGTAGCGCTTCCTTTTTCAATTTGGCCAATATGAAATCAGGAATATGCTATATGCCAGCCAATACTCTAAAGAGAAATCGTATATACTCGGACAGTTCGTTTAAAAACTTTTGCCAATCACATTTGGGACTATTTATGTATTTACGATACATATTTTATAAAGGTGCTGCTTAGTGAAATTAAAGTTTAAACTCAACCACATTATTGTGGAATAAAATATCCTGTCATAATTTTAAAAATATCGTCCCTACAGAGAATTATTAAAAGCACCCAAACCACCAGCTATTGGAATTTCTTCACCCGATTGAATAGCTTCTTGTGCCAGGATGATATCATCGACTTATTCATTCTCTTGGATGCCCTTCAATTCATACTTAATGTACCCTTTCTGCAGCTTTTTCCAAATTAATCGCTATTTCTATGATTATCGAATTTATTATATCATCTGGACATTTTATCTTTTCATTTTATCTGGACGTTCACTTTTTGAGTCCACTAAAGAAGTTGTAACTATATTGATATCTTTCTCCTCAATCTTTTTTTTGCCTGAAATATGGTTTTGGTAGATAGTGTGAGTGAATTTATAAGTATGAACGTAATTATTAGCGAGATATGTTAGTGTCAATTAGGAATTTTTTGGTATGTAATGTAGTGTAGGGTCCCCAATGCCTACACTCAGGGTGACAACACGTTGATCATTTGTACGTGTAATTAGTTATCAGTATTTGGGAGATGCTGTATTTTTCTGAAAGGTAGGCGTGCAGCCGGGATTAATACCGTGCGACGGAGAAGAATGGATTGTTGAGTGGGTGTTCATGTACGTAGGTTGTAGCTTTTGTGACTAGGAATATAAATTTTTGGGGGCATTACAAAAGAATTAGAACAAATGAAAAGTGACAAAGAACCCCTAGCTATATGGAACACTACCATTAACAAATCTGGTGTGGAACCTCATGCTACATCGTTGTACTACTAAGGGACGGGAATAGCTAAGTGGTTAGCGTACTGGACTCCCACGCGGACAACCCGTTTTCGAGTCCAGGTGTGCTGCCCTTAGATTTTTTTCTTCCTAGGAGCCTCTACAGCTCACTATCCGGTGATGGAGGAACGTGTTGTCTGTTACGAGAGAAGATTGTTCGGAGGCCGGCAGTGCATTGGCTGCAGGCGCCAATGACCATAGATGTTGACGCGCCTTAAATTTAAATCCCTCTATCCATTTCTCCGGGAAAACTGTTTCAAATAAAGGTGATAATATTCCGTGTATTATTTTTCTTTTTATCTTAACCCGTTTTTATCGGAGACTTTCTATCCTATAATTGTAGGTGTAAGAAGATATAGTTTAGTACTTTAGGTGTAGAAGTGAACTTGTTGTTTTTACTTTATCTAGAAATAGGAAATACAAGAAGATATTAGATGTTCAAATATCAAGAAGTATCCAAACTTCTCAGCAGTACTGCAATATGATACCTATATAGCAAAACTAATTTTCATCTTCGAAGAAACTTGTATAAAATTCCAGGGTAGAAATTATATCTTACACTTATAGGCATTCTTCACCTATCTTCAAACGAGGAAAGTTCGATCTTTGGAAATTATAGTGATTTTGTCCATGATTTATAAAACTACCCTCTTTTCTCACAAAGTAATCCATTATTAACTTCATTTTATTTTCAAAACCATTGTGGGTGGAATTATAATTTTTGTTACGTATTTTTACTTTCTCTGATTTCAAATTAAAATTTGTGGTTTTCTCCTTATTTAGAAATAATTTGGCCATATTTTTGGAAAGAGAGGTTAAATTCTTTATTATTCTTAATTTCATATTTTATTGGGGACCAAATCATCTCCATTTGTAGAGGTTCCCTAAAACCTCATAGTGCAATTAATACAATTTTAAAAGGTTGTAGGACTAATACAGTACATTCAGAATGGGTAGCTTAGATATCATTAAGCTCAAAACACAGTACATGCTAATAGGTAAACCTTCTATTCTGTCCCTGATTATGAATGATTAGCGGTAACATCTGTGTAGCGTGTTTAAGTACCTAAGGAGCCTGCTGATCACTGAGACTTAGAAATTGGATATCCAAAAAAAAAAAAATTGTAAATGCATGGCAAGCTATTCAATCGGTAACTTTGGAGTAAATCTGTCGACATGAAGATTTAAAAAAAAAAAAGGCTCTTCCATGGTTTCGAAGAAAGTATCACTCTCTACGCGTCAGAAACTTGCCTAACTAAGAAAATAGGGTTTATGTTGCGAACGAGCGGAGAAAGATAGCCTAAGAAGATAGGTTAACTTCATCACTTTTGATAGAAAAAGAAAGGGAAGGCCTAGGAAACTTTGGATGGAGGATGTCACTGAGGAATTGGGCCGCTAGAGGCCTTCTAGAAGGAGCATGGGAGGTCGGAGGATCCTTGATTTTAGGCTTTAGGGATATGATTCCTTACGAGGAATTGTCTTTACAAAAAACATGTGATTAGTGTGGCTACACTCTCTGCCTCAACCAATAAAACTTTTGGCAGCAGTTTTAAATTTAAACATAACGGAAAACAGGTCCTCTACAAATTTGTTCTCCCGGAAACTAAATTTGTTGCTAAAATTCCTAGAAGTTTCTCGAAAACGACTATATAACGATTTCTTTTAAACTTGGAATATTTTTGGCTCAGATATGAACCTATCAGTTTCCTTTCTGAAATTTTCATGGAAAAATTTTGCTTTTTTTTTTAGGACCTTCTGTGGAATCTGCGACATAAATTTCAAATGTGTTTGTTCAGTATTGTAGGCACTCTCTTCTAGACTACAATATAATGCTATACCTGCATGAGTAGGGATTTTTACCGCACATCACCTCTATATTTATGTTTGGAGTAGTGAGTAAAAGGTTTAAAGAAAATTAGGTTACTTTACATAATTATTGAACAACAGTATTTCAAGCAGATTGTTTTTTTTTTTACTTTCTCTTATTCCTAGTAAGAGGAAGTATTGTAATCGTGTCAAATTTTGGATATCGAGTTTTCACCGGAAATATTCAAACGAAAAACCTTAGAAAGTTGAAACTTAATATTCCGTTTAGGTATCACCATGGGTCAAAATACGTTATCTGTCAAAATTCCTCAACCGGAAGTACCATTTTATTAGTTGTTTTTTTTTTTACTTCTTTGCGTTTTTCTCAAAAATGGCTCCTACGATTTTCTTTAAACTTGGTATACGAACTACACATACAAAGAATTCCAACTTTTATTTGAAACATTTCTCTGGGAAAATTCGTATTTAAGGGCACTTTTTTTAGGGGAGGGGTTGGGGTTATGTTTTTCTCTTAAGTGCTATCATATACGTGATTATACAATTCTGCCTACCATCCAAACAAAATTAATTAGAAATAAATAGATGGCCAAAATTCCGAGTGCACGTTTACTGAACAGTTTTTTTCAGTTTTCAACGAATTTCATTAAATTTGGTATACAAACTATAAAATTTTTTCAGTTATAATTTTGAGAATTGGAGTAAGAGAAAGTTGTGTGAGTGTTTCACACCAGAATTTTTTGATAAAGTCGCTAGTTAGTTTTTTTTTTTTTTCAATTTGTGGTATACTCAACAACAATTACTCATTTGAAGACATTATTTCTGTTCGAAACTTTTATACAAGAAAGTGATTTTTTAGGTGAAATGAGGAAGACTATATGATCACGCTACACTTTAAACTGCGCCATTCACTACAGTG
This sequence comes from Triatoma infestans, assembly GCA_011037195.1. NCBI lineage: Eukaryota > Metazoa > Arthropoda > Insecta > Hemiptera > Reduviidae > Triatoma > Triatoma infestans. Next base: position 86,593 of record JAAEAF010001633.1, on the reverse strand, counting down.
TTAGGTTCAGCCGGCTATATAATATTAATAACTACGAAATATATTTAATAAAAATTCCTAGTTTAAAAAAAAAAAATTAGTTTTAATTACGATTATAAGAAATTACAATAAGAGAAAAATGGTGTGAATATTTCACAACATTCACAATTTTCAATTAAAAATTTAAATTAATAACCAATAAAATTATTAGGACAACAAAACATTTTCCTATAGCAAAATGATTTACTATTCAAATTTATGGTAATTTTTTTAATTAAATGATCGCATAGGTTTATCTTCCTCATTAAAATATATTAATTTATATTTTTCATCCTCTAATACATAAATAGTATGCATTAATTGTTCCAAAAATAAAAAGTAATAAATTCTTCACGGTAATATTGTCAGGAAAAGAAATCCCTTTAATTGAAACTTGATTTCCCCCCCTTTAATAATCTGTCTATTATAATAGTATTATGACCTATAAATTATTTACTTCCTAATAAATATTATATTGAAATTTATTCAGATATTTATTCTGATTTTAATTTGAAAGTATTTCATTATATGATTACCCACCTTTCTAAGTTTAAATAATATGGTATGATTAATTTAATTAAATTGAAATTAGGTTATTAAAATAGAAGTTACGTTTTGTATTATTTATATATATATATATTATATATATAATATATATATAACAAAAAAATTCTTCCGTAATATTGTTGGGTAGTTTTTTATCGTTGTTAATTTCCTTTTTAAGAACATTGTTTACAGTCAGTTATTTAAAGCATACAACAATTCCTCACTTGCTCGTTGTACCATGAAATTTTTTTGCATAACACCATTTTATAGAATAGTGTTACTTATCCCCTGATTAGATGTACTATGCTTTTTTATATTTTCATTATGGATGAAATACAATGAAAATTAGTTAGTGATTAGTAATGTAATGTCATATCAATGTCAAGCAATGTCAAGTGGCTCCAGCCAGCCGCTATCTTCACAAAAGATAACAAGAAGAAAGGATAATTTATAACTAGTGGCTCCAGCCAGCCGCTATCTTCAAGACAAGAGCCGCGCCAAACAAAAGCCTTTTTAAACAAGGGTCAATACACACGGTCAGAGAGAAGCACCACTAAAAGGATCATTATTGTACAGAAGCCACCTGGCCGATATTCCTTCATACAAGGGCCAACAAACCTACCAGTCTTTGAAAATCACCAATGGGCGACCATCTGTCGCCAAATCTGGCCACTGGCCTAAAACACACTGGTCACCGACCTGGCCAAGGTCGGCACACTGCGAGAGATGTCTTAGTGTGAGTACTACTTACACACCTGTCAATGTGTGAGTAATACTAATATAAACTTCGCCATACTGGAGGAGGGGATCATTATATCATTATAGTTTCAACAAGCATTACAGCTTCAACGATCAGTACAGCAGCAGTTTCGCGAGCGCGCGCGTTCCTATACAAGGTTTAACTTATAATTATTATCATTCAATCAAACATTTCATAGTTGTGCATCTTAGTTTTATCTACTTAAATCATTTTAAATTACTTGTAGTTTTATCTCTTTAAATTATTTATTTATTTCTATCATTTCATATTAATTGTAGTTACCAATTGACACATTTAAATTATTGTTAAAATATAGTCTATTTTTGTAAATTCAGTGTTCGTATTTCAAGTAATAACTCTCTGAAATCTCTAAACCAACTTCCGCCTATTCTTCATATCAAATCCCTCATCAAGACATCTGAACTCCATTTCCTCTGGAATCCGACAACTGATTCCAATACAGTAAGTAGAAGAAATTTAGTGTTTTGAGTTATACTGAAAAAAACTACAATTTCAGAAAGTAATGGGGGGTATAAAAAAAAACATGACCGTTGGGACTCTTAAAACTCCATGGATTTTAAAATCCATTTACATACATCTGATATTTACAAACACGATATTATACTAATCCTTAAGACTCTGTAGAGTGTTTCTATACATAATGTAATGAGATCTGAATCGTTATATATCATAGGAACGGAAGAGCGAAGTAACACAAAATTGAATCAATCTAGATACAGGTTACCTAGACCAGACTAGGGTGAGAGACTCTGTATATATATATATATATATATATACATACATACAGCTAAGCTAGCCCTACAAGAGGCAGTTTTACGGCCACTTTACAACCAGTCAGCAACTTTCTACTACCAAATTCAGTTTTACCATCATTCAGTTTTATATATATCTCACGCTACCTAATTTCTATATACTTATAAAGTCTTTGCAGTATATGTGTGTGTGTTCCTTGATTATACAGAGTTGAGCGTATATTCTAGTTTACGCTTAAGGAAACAACGCTTAAAAATTTATTCCCTCTAATTCTCTCTCCTTCTCCACAACCATTATACATAATATTATGTCTCCATCAAATAGTCAGTTCAATTGTAAATTTTTTTAGAAAACGATGACTGTGTACGATTTATAAATAATTTTACGTCACTAGTGAAAAGAAAAACACTGTACAGCTGCTGAAGCTACGCGTGCTTTATGTGTTATCGAAGGGTAGGATGTCCTTGTTCAGCCACTACTGCCCGGCGTTGATTTCAAAAATTTAATAGTGGTGATACGACCTTAGAACATGAACTTAGTCAGATTAAAAGCGGCCATCATGTGACATTCATGAGGCTTTTCGAGAAGCTGCCTAGCCAAATCCAGCCACAAGTACTCGTGCACTTAAGCAGAACTAGCAGTAACTAAAGACACTGTTAGCCGCCATCTCCATATCAAGGAAAGTACAAAAATGTAGGATAGGGCCGCATGAACTTACACCTCAACAGTTCACCAGAAGAATGGATTCTTACCAACTTCTCTTAACCACACTCTTCTACAAAAGAATGATGATATGTAATGAGAAGTGGGTTTACTGGCGAAATCCTGAGACAGTGGTCAATGATTAGATGAATGTTGGTCAAATTGCATTTTCGATTAGAGCAAAAAGGCATTAAAAAAAAAAAAAATCATTTGTTGTGCGTTTTCTGGAGCTATGAATGAGTAATTCATCACGAATTTCGTCCTCGATAGATTTTCATAAATTTGACCATGGAATGTACCCAAAAATTGGCCGAGTGTTAGGCAGCTTGGCCAACAAGTTTTGTTTCAGCAAGTTAACGTTCGGCCACACACCTGATTTTGCTCTGACGATGGATGAATATCCGAAACCGGTCAGGAACATAACTAATATGCATGCTACGACGGATAAAATACCGAATAATAGAACAATTAGTTGTGATTTATAAAATTATATCTATATATATAAAAATTCAGCATCCGTATGTTTGTGGCCGCAAAACTCGAAAAGTAGTCAATGGATTGACTTGAAATTTTTACACATCGTTACATTTCTATATAAGAGTGCTTATATATACTTCTTATTCCGAAGTTTCCACGGAAACGGGAAATTCCGAGCGTTTCGTGAGTTTAGCAGAAATAGACGGACGCAGGCGCGTTGCGATCGTGGCGCGCTCTCTGCCGAAAATATTCTGCACAGAATACGTCAAGAAATGCAATCATGGCTTGGATTTCTTAGAAGAAATATACAATGAAGCGCTAATCTTCATTGAGGATCTTTTTCTTGCAATGTGTGGCAAGTTGTTGGCACTATTGGAGTAACAGTACCGAATTGGTCGATCAATGCAACATTCGAGAGAGAACTGCGCAGAGAGCAATCATACACCAGAAATGACTTACAGCTATTCGTCCAAGAAAATATACCGAAACTCCTTCAAGAACAAAAGATAGCATTTGATACCATCATACAAGCTGTAACCAACCAATTCGTTGGATTGAGTTTTTGTTCTTAATTTCCTTAATCCTTGCTAAAATCCGTTCAAATGGCCATATTGCGTTAGCATTTGCTTCTTCAGGTAATGCTGCTACGTTGATGGAAGGAGGTAGAACAGCGCATTCAACTTTTAAAAACATTCTTTCAGTTAAAAACATCTTTTCTTTCTTTCCTTTCAGTTCACAGTAACGCAAAGTAGGGTATTAAATTGAATGATGTGTTTTCTTGCTGAATCTATGTTAACTACCATACTTCTATTTACTTCCCTAATAATTAAAATTAGACTGAGCCACAGCTAAGCGTGGCCCGGTTTAGCTAGTATTCTAATAAAAACCAATAAAGTGAAAAAAATTACTGAGAACTTTCCCAAGTACCACCCCCATATTTATTAAAATAATCTTTAGTTCAAGGTCAATGTTATAATTTGAATAACGTGAACACGCATAGCTTTAATTTTTCACTGTAATTAAACAAATAACTGTAGTTGTTGCTGGATATATTATCTTTTTTTTTTTTTATAGGTATAGTGGAAACAAAATTAACCGGAAGTTTGTAATATAAATATTATTCGACACCTTAGCCTTCAACTAAAAATTAAAACCGGAATTTTATTCACATTCTTAGTTTTTATTTTAATACAGATACTTTAAATAAATTATTAATTAAAGAATTCCTAGTTTTCAAAACATCCTTTGGAGAGGAAGTGTTATGGTAAACATTTTGGAAATTTTATTTGAACACTTGTGTCAGTAAAAGATTGGCTGATTTCAAAATTGAATCTCAAGTAGTTGAGTTAATAATTAGTTAAGTTTTCCAATTAATTTTCAATTAAATATCTCAAATATACTTAATTTTATGAATGGTGCCGATTTAAAATATGAAATAAGTTAACTGTAAACAAAAAAGAATTCTTTACTCTAATTCACTGTCTGTATTGCTCACCTTTCATCAACTAGTTTAGATAAGTTTCACATTGACTGCAACAAATACATTCCAATTATTTCTGTAGTTTTGGAAGAATCAATATTCTTTCAACAGGATTCTCCATCAAACTTATCGATCTTACATTGAAATTAAAATTAATTTAATCCAATTGAGCTAAAATTTTGATGAATTATTTAATTATAATTAGTGTATATTATTAGACAATATCAAACTTAACCTTCAGCATTCGTAAAAATTATTAAGATAAAAAAATAATTCTCTTGTTTAATCTGCCTAAAGTTAGAGACAAAATATGTGCTGTTTTCAATTGAAAATTCCCTTTCCCTCCAAAAAAACGAACGGAGAAGAACTTTTATCAGACTTAGCTGCAAAAATATGGCTTCATAAGCGGACGCTTTTTCATACATTAATTTCAATCATTAGTGTTGTTTATTGAGAGTAAATCTAACTTAATCAATAAAAAACCCGGATAATTCGCCCCATAATATATTAGTAACAAAACCTTCTAAAATTGAAAAAGATTTTTATAGCTTTGGGAATAAATTTTTATTTAAAACCAGTAGAAAATTTTGTCACATAAAATACTGTATTTCTATGAAAATATTTGAAAATTTATATAATTTAAAATGGAAAATTTTACGACTATAGTTTCTATCCCTTCTCCAAAAACAAAATATTCAAATAATTTTGTAAATATCAGAGACTTTTCTGCCTCCTTCTTTTTTGTAATCATCAACCGGGGCTTTGAATGGAGATTTTGTTTTACAAGAATGAGATCGCCCATAATACAATGGTAAGGTTTCCTCACGGGACATTGTTGACTCAGGGGGCACCTGAAGAAGGCTTAGAAAATGATAGCATGTGCAGATTCTTTGAGGAGATGGAGGAACCTCCAATATATCTCCTAAACAGACTGCGATGCTGCCACTCAGAGAAGTTTTGGGGGCATGCATAGTCACCAGCCAGAGGAGGAGAACTGAAACGGCAAGAGAGAGAACACAACCCCAACCGAGAGAGTACCAGAGAGAAAACAGACTCTGCGTCATCATATGACACGATGCGGTGTATGGTTGAATCTGATAGAAAGAAGCATGTCTAGATCTCTCACTGGCTTATATACAGGTTCCCCACACTAGCCTGCTTAAGTGAGAGAGTACCAGAGAGAAAACAGACTCTCTCTGGTACTCTCTCACTTAAGCAGGCTAGAGTGGGGAACCTGTATAAAGCCGTGAGAGATCTAGACATGCTTCTATCTATCAGATTCAACCATACACCGCATCGTGTCATATCTCTACTCCCACCATTTTTATCTATAAAAATCATTACAAGTCCAGTGCAGTTTGTGTAAGCTTATAGCTATATTATAACAGTGTGCCTTCATATCTCGTCTAATTAATCAATCCCAATTTCTCTCCTCATCAACTCCATTATAAGAACATATTCTCCCTAGATCCTTCCAGGATCTTAAGATTCGTTAGAAACCTTAGGATGGGGTGCTGTGGGCTAGCAGCGAACCGCTCCCTCTAGGGTGCTTTGCTTGGCCTAGTTGCCGATTTCATATTGTTTCTCAAGAGGATGGGCACACCTGAAAATATGCGATGATCATTCTGAAAATCTGTGATAGTGTGTGTGTGTGTGTGTGTGTCTGTCTGTGTGCGCGAGTGAGCGCGTCTCTCTCAGCCACCATTTTGCGTAATTTTGTTACAAATAAACAGAGGAAAGAATCTTGTAAAGATGTCAGAATGGCATTTGGTTTTTAGAAGGAAGAAAAAAGTATTATTAAAAAATGGAAATAACCTTTCTATCATAAATTTAATTGTAATATATATACAATTACTTATTTGATTGTTTTTTGAAATATCAGATTTTTTTTCTGGTAGGGGGATAGCCTGTTTAATTTTGTGATAAACAATAATCGTCCGGTTTCACGCGTTCGTTCATCATCACGGCGTGTGATAATATATTTAGCACTGTACAAAGGTACAATTCAAATCCAAATTGAAACATATATTTATTACATTTGAATTGAATAAAACCATATTGTTGTCATAATATCTATCCATTAATCATGTTATAAGTGTAAATCTAAAATTTAAAAAAAAAAAAAAATATTGTCCTTATAATGAAGTTATTATGTGATTGTGTGGGTAGTATCGTTTCCTGATTGAATAAATTACCTTCTTTTAAAAAACAAACCGAAAAAAAAAATATAGAGAACTGGTTCGTTAAGTATCGCCAACGTTTCTAGTTTTTGGACAATTTATTTCGCCTTGAGCCACTTTCAACCATGTCTTTGTCGTCAACAAGATAAGTTATTATGCTAAAATTATTGCGTTTATTAATTAAAAAGAACTTTTCAGATGACTGAAGTAGCAATACCTGTATAGAGAGAGCAAAAAAAGGGCCGCAATGGCTTCTTTGAAGATATCATTGTACAATGTAGGCGGAGCTTAACGCCTGTTTAGAAATTTAGTGACGCATTCGATGATCATGAGTGTCGCTAGACTTTATGTTATCGTAAAGGAGAGGTCTGCCAAGAGTTAAATATCATTCGTACAAATGAAAAATTAAAATGGAGATTTAAATAAGTTAGATTAAAAAAAAATATATTATTAGCTTACTTAACCAATCCCAATGAAATGTAAAGACCAAGAAAAACTTTCCAATCAAAATTTAATGAGCACAATAATAATAAATAATAATTCTTGGTTAAATGGTTAGCGTACTGGACTACCACGCGCGTTCGAGCCCAGCTGTGCTGCCCCTAGATTTTTTTCTTCCCAGGAGCATCTACAGCTTACTGTCCGGTGATGGACAGTGTTGTCTATAGCGAGTGAACTATCCGGAGGCCCGGCAGTGCTCTGATAAGGCTCCGGGCGCCAATGACCGTAGATGTTGATGCGCCTTGAATTAAAAAAAAAATTCTTGATTAGTGCTTGATAGTGTTATTATTTTTGAGTACTTTTTTATGTAGATTGGATTTATTAACTTTCTCTTACACCTGATAAGACGAAATATTATGATCAATCAAACTTTCGAAATTGAGTTGTATTGGTATCGTTTTATGGATACCGGAAGTTGAAGTGAAGAGTAAGCGTTGTTAGTTAGAGAGATTAGAGAATTGGTATTCGAAATACGAACATGAAAATAAACTATATTTTAACAAATAATTTAAAGTGTATTGAAATAGATAAACTAAGATGCACAATTGTAATTGAATATAAGAATTATGAAATGAATATAAAATATTAAAGCAGTAGTGTTAAAACCTTAAATAGAGGGACGCGCTCGCGATGTGTGATGGTGCTTCGGATCTGGAACTGATGTGAACTTCTTCGTACTGGAACTTAACTGATTGATAACTCGTACTTAACTGATTGATAACTAGTACTTAACTGATCTGGAACTCCAGTGGGGCGACGTTTATATTTGCATCACTCACACATCGGCTGATGTGTAAGTACGTGCCACACTAAGACATCTCTCGTAGTATATTGACCCTAGGGGAAGTCGGTAGTTAACAAAGGCTGTTTTGGCCGGGGTGGCGACGCTTTGTTAACAGATGGTGGCCAGGTGGCCTCTTGAGTGTGCATTGACCCTGGTATGAAGGAAATGCAAAAAGGGTTTTGCCGGCGGTTCTCTTGACTGTATATTGACCCCTGTTTGAAAGGGTTTAGCCGCGGTTCTTGACCTGCAGATAGCGGCTGGCTGGATCCTTTTCCAAATTCCAACCTCTAGTTATAATTTTTAGATTTATTTAAAAATTATTTCTTTCTTCTTCTTGCCGTCACATCACAGAGTGCTCAACCGGAAATACATGTTTTGAGGTCCCCTGAGTACGGAAAAAAGTTTTTTAGCGAATGGTCTGTATATATATTCGCTAAAAGTTGTTCGCATTCCTACTCAGAGATCTTCGAAATCATGTATTACCGTTGACAATTGAATTTCGAAAATTTGAACGACAATTGAATTTGACACGTTCGCAATACTTTCTTTTTACACAGAGTAAGAGGAAGTAAAAGTAGACATTACTTCATTTTTACAGATTTACCTATAATTATTACAACTGGTATTATAGCATTTTTTCCCAGTCACTTGCGCTACTAGAAGAATCGCTGTATCACGTTCGAATTAGATCACTTCCGTCACCCTTCTAGTGCTGCATTTTAATGCATTTGTCACACATTGTCCTGCTTTTGTTATTTTTTTTTTTTTTTGACAAATGGTGTCCGTAACAAAAATGGTGCCGCTGCACTATCATACTGATCCAATCTGAAACGGCTTTTGTATCTTTGTCTTTTAAAAACATTTCGGTTCAATCATTGGAACAATTTATTAAAAAAATAAAACAAAAATTATCAAAAGGTATAAAAAAAAAAAATCTGGTTTGAAACACTCACACGACTTTCTCTTATGCCTGTTAATACTTATATATATATATATAGCTTTAGTCCTAGAATTATCGCCAGTAATATAAAGATAATTCAGCTTATCACCATACATACACATATTGTCACTCGTATATTCACAGACAATAACAATGTATTGTCAAGACACCCAAGAAGGTCATAGTAAATCTTGCGCTCCTCAAGCTGTTATAGATAAGCAACAACCTCGAAGCGATAACAATCCTATAGTTTCGATTTTCAGTACTATTTAAAAATCTTCAATTAAAATAGAACATTTTATTTCAATTTATTATTTGATGAATGTAAACTCTATTCTTTATTTGTATTATATGTTAGGATTTTGCATATGAGATGTCTATTACTTTACAACTGTACTGTTCTTAAATTAAAACATAGTCATTATTTGCCATTGACTTATTTATATGAAATTAAGTCCTTTACCCCATCATCATACCCATTTGTTAGTAATATGTATATTATCCTTATGGCTTAGAATAGAATAGAATAGAATGACACAGGGGTAGAGGAAGGCACCCTCTTCATGAGGTCCAGAACCTTCCCCACCAGTCTTTCTTGGAGTACGATTTCCTCCGGTCTCAACGTGCCGAAGATCTCGTACCGCAATCTGCTGCCGATCGCAACGCAATCAAACAACAGGTGAGAGGCCGTCTCCTCCTCCTCCTGACACAATCTACACAAGGGCTCCCAATCAACCAATCCCATCTTGTGCAGATGTTTCTTGAACCTGCCGTGCCCTATAAACAGGTATCAGACAAATCTAATACCTGCTTAAACCCAGGTTCTCTCTAGTTCTTCTTCTGCACAGCTCTGGCATGAAGAAGAACAGAGTGCCGTGTTTTGCTTTAGTACAGAGTCTCCAGTGACGATTATGTTCTCTCCGAGTCCATGATCTGAGAGACGCCCTCGCCATACTTTTGGCTATTCCCAGAACAGGTTCCGGCCCACAGAAAGGAGTATTCGCTCCATTCCTGGCCAGTTGGTCGGCTAGTTCATTACCTTTAATCCCCTTGAGTCCTGGCACCCATATCAGCCGCTCTTTGTTGTGCCGGGACAACGCCTCCAGGGAGTCTCTACACTCCCTGACTAGGGAAGAAGTGATTCTGAATGCCCCAAGTGCCTTCACTGCAGCCTGGCTGTCCGAGAAGATGCATATCTCCCTATTCCTAGAGCCTTCTCCTCAGCAAAGGTCTAACTCAAATTGCGAAAAATTCAATATGAAACTGTGTGATACGAGATAAACTTGGATAATCCACGAACATGCAGCTCATAATTAAGTATTTGGGGAAGGGCTACTGTCATCATTCACCTCATCGTTTGTTCATCAAATTTTCTTCCGGTAATATCAATCCAGAACCGGGGCAGGGATTATCTTAGTGATAGCGCGCTAGACTAGCAACTTGGAGGGCCCAGGTTAGAATCCAGCTGTTGCCCTTAGATTTTGTCTTCCTAGGAGCCTCTACAGGTCACTGTCCGGTAATGGCCAATGTTGTCTGTAACTAGAGAACACCGCTCGGTAGCCGACAGTGCACTGAGAAGCCCAGTCACCAATGACCACCGATGTTGACTCGCCTTACATTAAAAAATAAAAAATGCTTTTAATGTTTGCTATTAATATTACGAGGGTTTTCTGAAAAGAAAGGTTACAAGATTATTTTAAAATACAAAAATGTATATATTTTAATGAAACTTACCGGGATTATTTTTCCACATAATCACCATTTACTTCAATACATTTTGTCAACCGTTGGACGAGATTTTTCAAACCTGTGCCTTAGAAGTCTCCTACCATGGCTACTAGCCACTTTACCACTCGATTTTCACCTCATCGTCATAGGAAAAGTGTTTTCCATCCAAATGTTTTTTTCAGTTTAGTGAAGAGATTGAGGTCAACAACTCTTTGTGGTGTACGAGCGGTCTGCGTACTGCATTGTCATTAAGGAGACAGATTCTCTTCGTCAGCCAACATATCTTTCAGGTTGCATCGTTTATCCCCTTAAAAAAAAAAACAAGCTAATCTCTCAGAATATTAAGTATGAATATCAAGAATGAAGACTAGCTGTTATCTCTATTGCAGGTCCCCATCATATGGTCTCTGTAAGATTTGGAATACTAGCATCAGTTGTTAATGTTAGTAGTCTGTCAGTTTTCCAAGTCTCTGTGGTGAGATAAGAAAAAAATTGGATACCGCACTATCTGACTGAGAATTATAATTTTTTTACACCACGACACAACTTGTGATTAAGAATGGATCAGGTCATTCAATCGACGTCGTCGATTTATATGAATTTTTCACAAATCGTAGAAGCTTGGTGGAAAGAGCTTTATACTTGCAGATTGTAGACCATTCACTAAAGAAGGACGTGGCAGAGGTTTAATGCGCGTGAGGTGTGCGCCATGAGAGAACAGAGCGCTGGAGCGGCTGGTGCCGGCAACCTGAAGTTTGAACATATCGGCATCCTGTTTAACAGTTATTGAAGAATCAGCCATAAGAAAACCCTTTCTTTTTAAGGAGATATTAATAAATGGATCTTGTTATAACAATTTTTGAAAATAATATAAAACAAGGAAATTATTGTTATTTATGAAGTTTAGGTTTTAAAGGAAAAAAAGAAAAAAATAAGTTGGAAATAAATGGGAAAAATGTTTCTCTTCTTCAATAGTGAACGTGCATTAAGTAGGGGGAGGGAACTTGGAGTAGTAGAAGTGGGTATATTGCCACGATGGATGGTCCAAGAAAGTCGATGAAGTTGGGAATGTAGTTAGCAAATAATCATCCATCAAGTGTTGTACAGTTTGGACCTTGCAAGAAGTATGAAGTTTAGTGGACCAAGTTGTTTGGAAGCAACGGGCATTGTCTGAAAGAGTTTAGTAATGGGAGGTGAGAGAACTTGCTGTTAAAAATAGGATAGAAAGTCGAATTTTCAAGAGTTGTTTAGTACCGGTGTATTTATTTTCCCTAGAGTATATCCCAGAGAAGAAGAAGACATTTTAGATCATGAACTTTTTTTTGCACCTACTCTCTTCCTATCTTTGTCTGATTCTCCCTAGTTTCTGTTTAAACACTCACTGAGGTGGGGATAAAAAAAGAAAAAGAAATACTAACTTCACAGGTAAATTAAAATTACTGTCTGACCTTACGCTTAGCCTTTACTGTAGATTTCGTGTAAATTGTTACATTTATAATTATCTTGTACCGTTTCTGTTTTATATATATATATATATATATATATATATGCAATATATACATATAAATGTAATTAAGTACTAAGACTTCTTAAAGTAAATTACCGTTTTATATAATTGAGATATTTAATTAAAAAATATATTATTATTTCATGTAATTGTTAATATTGGGGTACATTGTTAATTTATTTATTGTGTTTTATTTGTTTTATTAGATAGTGTAATCATTTCACCTGGTGGATATCTTTAGAACACAGCCCTAATTAAATCCCCTGTCTTCCACTCTTAAGTTTTTTTTTTACATTCAGAAGAATGATGAAATCAATGGCAGAATAGTGTCCAATATACTGCTATATAAAACATCTATTGCGTGTTTTAATTAAGATATGTGTATCTTATTTGTTTATTGTATACAGTTGTCAAAAATTGGGTAGTCCAACCTTTTTCGGTTTGCTGGACCACATTGAAAAAAAGAACTGTCTTGGGCCACGAACGATAGCTGATGACAAAAATTTATTTTTTCTGATATCCGGTACTGTATTATTCAATCATTCATAACAGATACGAATGCCTTTTTAAGATTCAGACTGTCCCATTTGCTTGGCCGTGTAGGTCCCGGCTCTAGAATAGGCCTTCGGTATTCCCTGCCTGTCATAGAAGGCGACTACAATCGAGACAATGCACAGGAATTGACGTATTTTTTACTGATAAAACATGCTCTAATCCAATGTGCGGATATTAAAAATCTACAAGTATCTCAGAACTGCATACTTCTAGAAACAAAAAGGCGTTGGTCTGTGGCACCTCCATCGCCCACCCTTCGGGGTGCAATCAGCCTCTAGCTCTCCAGATTGGGGATTCCCTCACCCCAACCCATCCTGATCCTTACCCCTTGCAGAGTTGCCTGTAAGTATCCTGGGTTACTGACACCCCTGTTCTTCACGCAATGGACAGGAATCAGTAGATGGACCGGCACTTCCATCGGGCGTGCGATCAGTCACGCTAGCTCGTTAGAGTTGAAACACTGAACTACGGGCGCAAGCTACTATCCGAGCCAATTGCTTGCAATTGAGGTAGGATTCGTAGTGGTCGTGGTTTAAACAGCAGCTCCAAGGACTGCAGTCATGAGTTGAGCGGGAGGAGACTCGCTATATAAAATGGAACCCCGGAACCAGCCCGTAAGTTGGTAGCGCATTTGCTGGGTGTGCGCGGTTTACCAGAGCCTGTTAGAGTTTGCCTTCTCTAGCTTCTGGGAGTGAAGTGTGATCTTCGTGTGATCACTTTGCGCGCTGGTTGAGCGTTCTCAACCTGCCCTTAAATGGGTCAAGCAGGGGTGTGCCCGGGGGGGGCACCTCTGCCAGTGAGAGGCCTTGCACTACAGCCACCCACTAGTAGTGACAGCCTTCTCTTGTTAAACGATCCCGTTGCTTGCAACGGGGGACCGGTATACCCGAGAGGGTCGGCACGGTCTAAAAAGATCCCTTAGTACCGTACGGGAAAATGCTTAAGGAGGGAAGAATGTCCCATTTGCTGTGTGAGATCAAAATACCCATTTGTAATACTAATATAGAAAATTTACTATCTGTACAATAAATACAGGAAAAATAGAAATATATATTGAGGTGAGATACTTCTGGTGGGCTCTGTCTAATAACAAGCAGCAAAAATTAAAGATATAAACTGCGTGAAAAATATTGAGTGGACTGTGTATAATACTGTGTATAATAGAATAATTGAGCAACAAATGGGAATTTAAAATATTAAACATATAGGAAAAATTAATATATAAATTAAATTTAAAAATTGGTAGCAAATATTATTTACTATCTCTTTCAATAAGCCAAAGGAATGGCGCTTACCTTGAAACGTAGAATCCTTGTTACCAGTGTTGGAAGACCCATGTGTCCTTAGCCCATATCGGGAAAAAGGGGAGAGGAAAAAATTGGAATAAGAAAATAATTAGTAAGTGCATCCATCTCTTGAGTCTTAACTAATACACTGCTACTTGGCTGATGATTGTAGATAATAATTAAATGGGCTCCCAGAAGCTGCACGGCAGGAAACCAACCGAAAGGTCACAACCATGTGATTTAACAATACATCTATACAGGCCCGAGAGAACCGAGCCGCTAAGTCGACAAAAGTACCCGTTTATTAATACCACCCAGGAAAACCAGAAGTAACAAACTTTAGGAACCTTCTTATCGGTTCCTTTGAAAGATTATCAGCTTGAACTTCCACTTTTTTATTATTCTACCCACGCCCCTCTCTTTCTCACACCAAGAGATATGAATGAGACAGGGCACACACTTTGCCAACCCTTTTATTCCATTAATAGTCAATTACAAAAAAATTACTCAAATTACCTTATAATGTAACGTGTATCGCCAAACAATTGTGGTTTCATTTTATTTCAATTAAATTTTATTTATAATGAAGAAACGTTTTTATTTAACCAAAATAAATGTTGGTTGAATATTTATTATTAATTTGTTCACTAAATTTTATTATTTTTATTGGTCACTAATTTCTCCAACCCTTATTATTATTATTATTACTTTTTAAATACAAATTATATATGGATTGTTTTGTTACATTTTCTTATTTTGTTTCAGGTGAGTAAGTTTTTTCTTATCATTGGATAATTCAGTTAATACGTGAGTAAAATAATATAATTTTGTACATTTATCTGTCTTTTAATAAACATTATCGTGCAAATTAGACATTAATCTTTCTCCATTTGTGTGTACACGTATGGTATGAACCTGCCTAGCGATCTCTCAGCTATCTGTCTGTATTGTGTGTGTGGTCAGCATAACTCAAAAAAAACGGAAAATCGTAGAAAGTGCAAACCTGATATTTCCATTAAATTCTAATAAGGCAATTAGATTTTGGTCAAAATCAGTCAATCCGGAAGTACCGTCAAAACGGCTCCAACGATTTTCATTAAACCTGTAATATGTAACTACACATTTAAAGAACTACCACTTTTTGATTCAGTACATTTTTTGCGGGAAAATTTATTTTAGAAATGTTTTTGGAAGGGGGGGGATGGAAGTTAGACTTACCTCTAAAGTGGCTACTTCTGAAATTCATTTTATCCTATCGTCTAATTAATTTTAATAATAATATTAAATGTATTGCAAAAATTCCGAGTTAGAAGAAAAATCGGTTGATTTTGTTTTCAAAAAATTCCACTTTTCTTTGAAACATTTTATCGAGTAATAGATTTCAGGGTTGTTTAAGGGGTGGAGGGGACTGAAAGGTCACGCTTCCTTCATGTGTCGTTTTTAATTAACCATTCTACCAGCTCGTATAATATTGAAAGCAAAATTAATTTAAAGTTAGTAAAAATTCAAAGTTTGTGAAATACATTTGTCAATAAATAACTGTGTACATTAGAGAAAGTAATATTCCATCCATATTGTTTACGATAATAATTTATTTATGAACATTTCTAGAACTGCTTCTTTATAATAGAGATATTTTCCGTGATAGCTTGCTTCTTTTTGTGGTCTTCGACCCAGTTTCGGGCGTTCGCCTATCATCAGGATGTTTTTGTTAAAACAGTGTGTTAACATGGATTTGCATAGACTAAATTTAGTTGATACATTTAGTTAAATGCATTTTTATATACTTCCAACTGTGGTTCCCTAAAGAATGGGTCGTCATTCTATTGGGCTTTCTGTGCACATCATTCCCTCTTCAGTGGCTTATACTTGCGTTAATGGAAGTTAATTGGCCAAAATAATAAAATATAAAAATAAATCTAATGGAATCATTAGTTAATACGACTTATTTTCTTATATTATTTTGATCGTATATTGATAAATTCTTTTTAATTACATTCTTATACTCCTAGTAAGAGGAAGTATTGTAAACTTGTCAAATTTTCGATATAGAATTTTCACCGGAAATATACGTTTTGAGGTCCTCTGAGTCCAAAAAAGTGGTTTTTTAGCAAATCGTCTGTGTATATGTGTGTGTGTGAGTGCGGTATATGAACAGCATAGCTCAAAAACGAAAAACCATAGAAAGTTGAAACTTGATATTCCGTTTAGGTACCACCATGGAATCTGACAGTAGTGTTCTGTCAAAATTCCTCAACCGGAAGTACCACTTTACTAGTTGTGTTTTTTTACGTTTTTGCGATTTTCTCAAACTTGGTATATCAGCTACACATACAAAGAACTTCAACTTTTATTTGAAACATTTCTCTGGGAAAATTCATTTAAGGGCACCTTTCTGGCAGGGATGGGGTTAGATTTTTATCTAAAGTGCTGTTTCAGTTTATTAGACAATTCTGTCTTATAAATATTATTATTATTATTATTATTAACAACCGCGGATGGGCTGTACCCCGGCACTGCAGCCAAGAAAGGCTAATTGTGCCATACCCGCTAGTTTCTAGTAGGTGAACCCTCCCCTCTCCTCCCCACAACGTACCAAAGGTTTCGTAGCGCAATTTAGTTATTGCAACGCAATCAAAAGAGCAGATGGGGGGGCCGTCTCCTCCTCCTTTTGACATAATCTGCACAAGGGTTCCGCGCTTATTAGCCTACCTTGTGCAAATGCTTCCTGAACCTACCATGACCTTTCCTGAACCTACCCGTAAATAGCCCCATCACCAGAGAAATCTGGTTCCTACTCAGGCTAAGGGCCATATTGGTTCGTCTTTTACACAATCCTGGTATCATTCTTTTACTGTGTGTGGCTCCTGGGGTCCTCCTCCAGAGCTCCTCATGCTTACTACGAAGCCAATCTCTGAACGCTGCACGAATCGCTCCGCCGATTATCCCCAGGACAGGTTCTGGACCATTGAACGGAGTATTTGCCCCGTTCTTGGCCAGTTGATCAGCTGTCTCATTACCCTTTTTTTTTCTATTTTTTTTATCGGGGGGGGCCAACGCACTGCGACCTTGAGCAGGTCTATTGTGCTATGCCCCCTGGGTGCCACAGGCTTGCCCATAGCACCCGAACGGATGCCCAATTGAACGTGCGTTCTACAATATCTCCATCAGGTTGAGGTCCCTGAGGAATCCTAATACCCTGACGGGCTCTAGAGAGGGTATATCCCCCTCCTCCACCTGGTAGCTACCCAGGTTCCTGAACCTTCTCTGAGTGGCAGCCTCGCAGTCTGTTAGGAGATGTATTGGAGTTTCCTCCAACTCCCCACAGAATCTGCATGAGCTGTCACTTTCCAAGCCCAGCTTCACCAGGTGTCCTCTAAGTCGGCAATGCCCCGTGAGGAAACCCGTAAGTACGCGGAGCTTGTTCTTACTCAATCCAATGCAGGCCTCCGACCTCCGTTGGTTATAATTTCCCAAGCAGATCTTGGCCTGCCGCAACCTGGGGAGGGAGTACCAGAGTTGAGATCTCTTCGTCTCCTCCTCCTTCTTAAGTTCCTCTAACAGACACTGGTCGCTAATCCCACAAAAAGGTTCCGGCCCCAAAAGTGGTGTCATAGCGCCTATCTTGGCCAGGGCGTCGGCCGTCTCATTCCCTTCAATGCCAACATGCCCCGGCACCCACCAAAGTGCGACTTTGTTCCTACTGCCCAGATCGTTTAGTTTATCTAGGCATTCCCAAATCATTTTAGAGTTAATAACTGGTGCACCCAGAGCTCTAATGGCTGCTTGGCTATCGGAAAGGATTACAATCTCCCGATTCCTATATCCCCTATCGAGGTTAGTCTCATTACCCTTAATGTCCAGCCACCCAGTAAATAATGTTAATTAGAATTAAATATATTGTTGAAATTCTGAGGTTCAAAAAAATCGGATAACCGGAAGTGTGTTTACTTTACCATTTCACTAAATGTTTTTTTTTCTCGCGATTTTCTCAAAAATGGCTCTGACGATTTTCTTATCTTTTAGATAGAAATGCAATTTAAACATTAGAGATAAACTAAGGCCAAAATTATCTAGGAGACATCTAGAGCATCCTAAATTAATTTTCTGGAAATAAAGTTTGTAAATAATATTGTAAAAAACTTAACGTAATAAATATTATACAAGTTTAATGAAAATAGTTAATAAAAAAAAAATAATAATAATTAATACTTTAATAAAAAAAAGAAGTAATTTTCAAATTTGGCTTTCCTTACTACATGAATTAGCGGAAATTTTATTGTTTAAAATTCAAGAAAAACGTAGTAATTATACTTGTAATTATATAAGAAAATCTAATAGAACTTTACGGATTATTCTTTCCGGTTTGATACTTTCTCTTGCTTGTTCTACGAAGATTTCACCAGTAAAATTGAAAATTTTTTTGAAATTGAGTTTTCATTGGAAATTATGTGTTGATGTACCCTAGTACTGAAAAGATATTTTTAGAATATCTATCTATTTTTTGTCTCCCTTCCTCTGTGTTTTGTCACTTTTTACATACAAACATTTCCGAAGCTAATGTCATTCATTAAATACAAAAAAATTAAGTGAATTAATGTTTTTAATTACATGATTTTTTTTTTTTTTTTTAAATATTTTGTTTTATTAATTTGATAAAAAACATGTAAAGTCAATTTGTCAAAATATAAGCTCAACGACACAATTAGATATTAAAACGATATACAAATAAAAATGTAAATATTTATTGGGATAATGCCAGTGTTTACAAATTTTTTGGATTTACACGTTTTGGTAACTGAAAAAGTAAAATATTTGCATAAAAATAATATGATGGCTTATACACTTTAATAGTGAAATTTTTATTTTTATTTTTATTGATATTTACACCAGCTTTAACAATAGTAACTTTGTTAATTGTGGAGAATTCATAGAAACAGGAGCGGAGAAGTCAATCAGTAGTGAAACTCCGAGTTATTCAGTAAGTAGATCACGAGGCCACTGACGTTTTAGTCTTCTTGTTGAATTTATAGGGTTAGTTAGGGATGCAAGTTCACGGACGAGAGGATTAACGTGAGATGATAAACTGTTGTGAAATTTGTTGTAACGGAATAGGATTTCTTGACGGACGTATGGTATATTTAAGTCTGTGTGGATTGTATGATTGGATGAAAGGAGCTAAAATGATTTCGCGGAGGATTTTGGATTGGAGTGTTTGGATATGATTATAATTAGATCGTTTGGTTGAACTCCATTCGGCGCCGTAAGCTCAAATAGGTTTGAGTATGACTTTCTAGATTAGAAGTTTGTTAGTAAGTGTTAGGTTAGATCGTTTGTCAAGTAATCGCATCAGCATTTTGTAACGTTGAAATAGTGCCTATCGTTTGAGTCCGGAATGTGGATTCCAGGTGAGGCGTCGGTCCAAGTATAGTCCTAAGTAGCGAACTTTTTGTACTGGGGGTAAGGCGACATTGTCATAATAAACTAGAGCAGACGTGAGTCGTCTGAGAGTGAAGGAAATGGTTTGGCTCTTTTCAGCACTAATTTTGATTCCCCATTTGTTGAACCATTTTTGGAGTGAATTCAGGTGCGCCTGTAGTTTGCGAGGTGCTATTACGGGATCTTTATGTGTAGCAAGAGTGGCGGTATCATCAGCGAATATGTAGAGAGTGGAGGTATGTGGCTTAGTTGGCATATCAGTTGTATAAATGGAGTAAAGGACGGGTCCAAGTATACTTCCTTGGGGAATACCAGCAGGTATAGGAAGGAAATTGGAGAAGGATGATCTATAGCTGACCCTGAAGTAGCGGTCAGTCAGGTAGGCTTTTAGCACTAAGTAATAAGCTTGTGGAAGGAAACCTCTCAGCTTCTACATCAAGCCCGGATGCCAATACGATCGAATACTTGCGCGACATCCAAGAAGGCTGCCGCGCAATATTTCTTCTGCTCAAGAGGCGAAGAGATGACGTCTACAATACGATGGCACTGCTGAGTGGTAGAGTGTGTAGCTCTAAATCCGAATTGATGATCTGGAATATGTTATGTGATTGTAGAATAGGATATAATCTTTTTTCATATTAATTTTTCTAGGATTTTTCCCATTACAGGAAGATAGGGTGTAGGATGTGGGTATTATGGGTCGATAGGATGTAGGTATTTCGGAGGGTTTATTGGGTTTGGGGATCATACGAACTATAGAGAATTTCCACAGTAATGGGAAGTAGGTCGTGCGTAGTACAGCATTGAATATGTAGGTGAGATAAATATCGCCTTTTTTGGTAAATGTCGGAGGGTGTTGGATGTTATGAGGTCATAGCCAGGGGCTTTGGTTGGGAGCTGTTTTATTATGAAGGAAACATCAGATGGAGTAAAAGCTTTTGGAGGAGGGTCTAATTGTAAAGGAATGTCCAGGTTATTTTCTATTTCTGTAATAAAGGATCTCGTGAGAATTTCGTTACGGGGAGTGAATACCTCCGAGAGGTGGGCAGCAAAGAGTTGCGCCTTATTGTCGTCAGTTCTAACCCATGTGCCGTCATTTTTGCGAAGTGGGAAGGACAGCAACAAAAAAAATACTATCATATAAATCTAGGATATAAAAATTTTTTTGATAAACGTAATTTATTCAGCATAATAAATACCTCCTGATTCCAAGTTAACCAATTGTTTATGACAACATATTGTTCTAAATTCGGGTAAACGGTGGGACTTTTTAAATTATTACACAAAATATTTGGGAGCCTAAGAAAAAAAAAAGTCTGGTATGAAACACTCACACGACTTTCTCTTACTGCGAAATGGCGAATTTTCTTCCCATTTACAATTGTTATTAATGTTTAAAACCCTCGGTGTCATTTTTATGGAAAAATTCACACAAAAACTGAAAAACCTATTCAGTAAAGTCGCATCTTCCGCTCAACCGATTTTCTTCAAACTGGGAATTTTGGCAACTTATATGATTCTAATTAATATTATTATTTAGTTGACAGAATTGTATAGCCCATTGTTGAACTGAAATAATACTTGAGAGGAAACCATAAAACCCTACCCCTCCCCCAAAAAGTGCCCTCAAAAGAATTTTCTTGAAGAAATGATTCAAATAATAGTTGTAGGCTCATTGTGTAGTTGATATGACAAGTTTAAGAAATTCGTTGGAGCCGTTTTAGAGAAAATTGTAGAAAACTAAAAAATACTTTCAGTAATGCACACTTTCGGTCATCCGATTTTCTTCAAACTATGCATTTCGACAACATATTAAATTCTAATTAATATTGTTTAGATAATAGAATTGTGGAATAAACTGAAATAGCATTTTAGAGGAAACCATAACTCCATCCCTCCCCAAAAAGTTCCCTTAAATGAATTTTCCTAGATAAATGATTCAAATAATAGTTGTAGGCTCATTGTGTAGTTGATATGACAGTTTAGGGAAGGGATTAGCTCAGTGGTAGCGCGTTGGACTAGTAACGCGGAGATCACGGGTTCGAATCCAGCGTGCTACCCTTAGATTTTCTCTTCCTAGGAGCCCCTACAGCTCACTGTCCGGTGATGGACAGTGTTGTCTGTAACGGGAGAACACTGTCCGGAGGCCGGCAGTGCACTGAGAAGGCTCCGGGCGCAAATGACCACTGATGATGAGACGCCTTAAATAAAAAAAAAAAAAACAAATATGACAAGTTTAAAGAAATTCGTTGGAGCTGTTTTCGAGAAAATTACAAAAAACTGGAAAAAAATAAACATTCGCTTAAGTGGTACTTCCGGTTGATGGATTTTGCCAGAAATCTTCGTGTCTATTGCGGTGGTATTATTATTATTATTATTATTATTATTATTATTATTATTATTATTATTTGTCTGTGGGGAGGGACCAAACCCTACGCTATCCAAAGCCTCACTGGGCCCATATAGCTACCCTAAGAAAAACAACAACCAACCGGGTCTAGAACAAAATTCCAGACCCGGATTTAGTCCATCTAAGATTCACCGAAGTCCGAATAAATCGGACATAACCTTAAGCGGAAATAGCCAAAGCTCTTCACATACATCCTATTCCGACCAAAGGTCCTGAACCTAATTTCCTCAAACCCAGGCACAGATGCGGTGGTAATACCTAAACGGAATACCAAATTTGAGCGTCCTGCAACTTTTCATTTTTAAGATATTCTTTTCACACACACACACACACACACACACATATATATATATACGTATATAATGAAAATATGGCTGGGTCCGTAATGCTGGATAACATCCGGTATTTTATCAGTCGAAGCATGCACATTAGTTATGTTCCTACATAACAGGAATATATACCGGATATATATATATATATACCATTTTATAAAAACCACTTTTTTGGACTCAAGGACCTCAAAACGAGAATTGCCGGTGAAAACTCAATATCAAAAATTTAGCACGATCGCAATACTTCCTCTTCACTTATTAGTAAGGGAAAGTAATTAAAAATGGCTTTCTAAAAAAAAAAATACTTAGCAATTAATAAATGTTTTAATAAATAAAAAAGAATATTATTTATTTGATTAAAATTTACAAAAATCTGGAAGGACTTAATCACATTGGTTTCTCAACAGCTCATATATAAATCGGGCATAAGGATGGGTCCTTACTTCATTCCTTAGGCACTCTATCCACCTCTGTCCACTCTAACCACTTTCCAAATATCCCATGTTAACCTGTACATTTGCTTTACTCTAAGGCATTCCCTTCGTGTTTAAGAAATTCCGCTTGAATTCCACAGCTTCTCGGGGTCTTATGATCTTTCATTGAGGCTATTATACCTCTATATCTTCTTTTTTTACAGGTGATATTATCTCCCCGTTTCCATTACCTGTATTAATAATATTTGGGAAGTTATTGTAAAAAATTCTAAATTCGCCTATTGAAAGTTGAGAAATGTGATAATTGAAATCTAATCTTACTTCCTTAATACTCAAGGTTTCATTTTTATTTCTTTGATTTTTGAATTGAAGAAATGGTCACTATAATATCGTTTAAGAAATGTAATACCGCCTTTCATCGTTATTATTCAATAAAACATATGTTAATGACAAGTCGTCCAGTTAGATAAAGAAATATAGCTGTCGCAATAATATTTTGTCTTTAGATGATAACTCATTTCATTAACTATAATTTCAGTTTTAACTACACCCATTATCTAACCAACAATCAACCACAAGGTCAAGGAGAAAAAATATTGTTCTGTTTATATTTTCAGTAATTGGAGAAGACACATACATATATCTCTGTTCTCTATTATCGTACTTTAAATGGACGTTATTAATTAAATATGCATTTTTTTTTTGTGTGTATTATAAGAATGAATATTATATAAACAAGGTTTCTGTTTTATAAATAATATTATAGTGATTACAAAATTTAATATTCTTTGATGTGTACTGCTGGGCTGAGCTGCAAGGCTCTGTTGCAAGACATTTTACTATTGTCATGATAAAGAATGAACTAGGCGTTGTTTGTTGTAAGGACGGGCCTCCTGCTGGTCCGCGTTGCGACATAACAGCTCGCCCAGCTCGCCCACAGACTTCCTTAGGTCGTAGACACTATATATACGTAGACACTATTATAGAAAGAAGTCTAGCTGCTTGCATGTTCTCTTAACATTTTATTATATTCATAATAATATTAAAAATAGCCAATATAAAACAGCAATCTTATTACTGAAGAACAAGAAATAATAAAAATGTTATTACCTTTAAAATTATACAAGATATCTGATATGAAACACTCAGATCACAGTGGTTAATACAATTCAAGTATATTTTTCCAACATTTAGTTGTCCTTAACAATACAACAAATTAGATGTTGTTACTGAAGGGAGAGTGATATTAGTTTTCAGCACATAGCAGATATGTGAAGAATGAAGAAGTTCTATCTCCAAAACTGAAATCAACGTCACAGATCAATCTTCCCCCAAAAAATGTTTGTAATTATAATGGTAGGTTTTTATATGTACAGTTCGCAATCGAAGTTTAAAAAAAAACAAATATCTATGGAGCGAATTCCGAAATTCAGAAATCTTCTGCAAAAATTGAACTTGAAAATCCTCGCAAGGAAAAACTGTTTATCAAGGTATCCATCCCGACCGGTAGTAAGACCCCACAATGAAGCAAAGCTATCACGGAAAATATCTCTGATGCTTTCCAGCACTGCGGACCCAACCACACAACAATAGCGTATAATGTTTCATTAGACGATACTTAATTTGCAGAATCTTAAATTAAATTAAATCAAGCCTACTTTTTTTCTGGCTGGCTTTATTTGGAAAGTGGTACATACATTACTATATATTACTCATATTAATAGTCAAATAAACTCCAAGGTCAAGACTGGGAATCGAACCTAGTATTGTGTAATATACCTCAGCTTTGTGGTCCGCGTCTCTGAACCACTCATCTATCGCAGCGCTTTAGTCAAGAAATCAAGTTTTCACCTACAATAGGGGGAACTTAGAGTAGAACCGAATAGCGGTGGAAACCGGATTTGCTTATATTTCTTTCCGGGAGTTCGTAACTCTGTCTGTACACTTAGATCATAAAAGTAACCGTCAAGTTATTAGAGCCGTAAAGCTTGTTAGTGTAAATTTAATATACTTTAAATTAATTTAAATTAATAAAAATAACAAATAATTTTAAATTAAAGTATATATTTGAAATAAACTAAATAAATATATTTTTGCACAATTTTCAGCCAATAAACAGTACAAAAAATAGAATAAATTTTCATATATAAAAAACCACGTGGTCCAAATTAAACCAAAGTTATTTAAGGCTGAAAAAAACATTTTTATCTAATTTTGACTCACTCATATAAACAATAGAGGGACATGTAACATAAAAAAATGTTATTAAACTAAAAATAAATGGAATTTTTTAAAAAAGCAACAATTTAACGAAGCCTTAAAAAAGATATTAAAAATACACATTTATAAATGCAACAGTGTTAATAAAGGTTAGTAATTTTTGGACAAGTAGTAATAGAAATATTATATACAAAATCAATAAAAAAAAAAAATATGTGTAAAATGTTAAAGTAAAATAATGTCTGTATTTTAGTATCCCTCTGAAGATAGCACGTTCAGTGCTGAAACGTAAGGGAACAATTAAACTCTGTAATATTTACATGAAAAAATAAAAAAATAATTCTTGGCTGTTAAATAAAGGTTCATTTTATAATCACTCAAAGCATTAAATAGTAGTTTTAATAGGGTCAAACTATTGTCTAGTGTGTTTTTTTTTTTACTTACAAGAGAAAGTGTGATGTGAAGATATCGATTTTCACCACACCAGATTTTTTTTTTACATACAAGATATTTTGTCCAAAAAAAAGATCGTGTGATAGGAAGTAGAATCGGGTATAATCGATTCTTCACCGTGAGTCTGTTCGATCGGTGTATATAGGTTATCAATGTGGTGTAATAAACTGTTGTACTTGTTTTATATGGCCATGCAACTCAGTTGAAGAATTAGAGACTGTTATTTGATCTGACTCCAAAAAATGGTTTTGTCATTGTATGCGTCTTACCATATATTCTACTCATAAGTTGTGCAACCATTGGATGTCAGTTTTATAGGGCCCTTAGTACTTTCAAGAAGATGAGAAACTGTCTGGGATGTACCAGATAGCCAAGCAGCTTGGGACATGCATGTATAAGAACTGCAACAATACAAAATAGTCTTTCCGGATTTGAAAAAATGGGACTGTGTTATGTTCGATATATTTGATCCAAAGTCTTTCATTGCTCACTCAATGAAAGACTTTGGATCAAATATATCAAATAAGAGCAGAAGATTGTGCAAAAGTAGCTCGCACAATCGCGATGTCTTCTTTCCAAAAAGACGATTGAAGCAGAAACGATAAAAATCATATGGTTGGGTTAAGGCTCTGAAGGTCATTAGTGGGCTCATGAAGGAAGTACAGGATAGAATGAAGATCGTTTAGATACCAGTGAGTTCCATGTCCCAAATTGATAATATAACGAGTACCCGGTTGCACCCCAGGGTTGTTGTATAAACTAAAATTGTACATGTTTTGATTATGTTAAATAACATTTGAACTAATTAAAAATTTGACCTTATAACTATAACATCTCGTATGTTGTAGATGTGTGTCATTTCTCTTTCACTGTTATTAACTGGATGTTTCAAAAACAAAAAAGCAACATTTCAGAGGGTCTCTCCTCCCTCTGTCTATCTGTGTGTATGAGTGTGGGCGAGAGAGAGAGTGAGACCGACACGCACATCGCGTCAGTGCAAAAAATTTCGTCAGTAACCGTCGGAGTGCAACTTTACTGATTTTCTTTTAAATTTCTTTTACTCCTAGTAAGAGGATGTATTGTCATCGTGACAAATTTTCGATATCGAGTTTTCACCGGAAATATCTGTTTTGAGGTCCCCTGAGTCCAAAATAGTGGTTTTTAGCAAATGGTCTGTGTGTGTGTGTGTGTGTGTGTGTGTCTGTGTGTTTGTGCGTCTGTGTAAATATGTGAACAGCATAGCTCAAAAACGAAAACCCGTAGAAAGTTCAAATTTGATATTGCCGTTCGGTATCACGATGTGGATCTGACAGTAATTAGCTGTCAAATACTCAACCGGAAGTACCACTTTACTAGTTGAATTTTTCACTTTTTTGCGATTTTCTCAAAAATGGCTCCGACGATTTTCTTTAAACTTCAAACATCAATCACACATACAAAGAACTACAACTTTTATTTGAAACATTTCTCCGGGAAAATGTATTGAAGGGCACTTTTGGTGGAGGGGTGGGGTTAGGTTTCCATCTAAAGTGCTCTTTCAGTTTATTAGACAATTCTGTCATCTGAATAATATTAATTAGAAATAAATATGTTGTTGAAATTCCGAGTTTGAAAAAAATCGGATAACCGGAAGTGCGTTTACTTTACCACTTTACTAAATGATTTATTTACTTTTTCGCAATTTTCTCAAAAATGGCTCCAAATATTTTTTTGAAACTTCATATATAAACTAAACATGCAAAGATCTACAAGTTTTATCTAAAACATTTCCCTGGGAAAATTCATTTAAGGGCACTTTTAGGGGAGAGGTGGGGTTAGATTTTCATTAATGTGCTATCCTAGTTGATTATACAATTCTATCATCCAAACATAATTAGTTAGAAATAAATAGATGGCGGAAATTCCGAGTTTCAAGAAAATTAGTGAACCGGAAGTGCGCTTTTACTGAACAGTTTTTTCAGTTTTTGACGAATTTCATTAAATTTGGTACACAAACTATAAAATTTGTCAATTATCATTTTGAGAACTGGAGTATGAGAAAGTTGTGCGAGTGTTTCACACCAGATTTTTTTTTTAGTTTACTATACAATTCTGTCATCTTAAAAAATATTAATTAGAATTAAATGTGTTTTTTGAAATTCCGAGTTTCAAAAAAAAAAAAATTGAATGACCGGAAGTGCGTTTTTTTTTTTTACTGAAATGTATTTTTCAGTTTTCTATTATTTTTCACAAAAAAACAGCTTCAACGATTTTCTTTAAACTAGAAATGTAAACTACACATATAAAGAGCTACAACTTTTGCTAATTTGAAACATTTCTTCTGGTAAAGTCAAATAAAAAAGGGGGCTTTTGAGGGATGGGTTAGGTTATGTTTTTTCTCTAAATTGCTAATCATAGTTGATTATACAATTCTATCATCCAAACAAAATTAATTACAAGTAAATAAATGGCCAAAATTTCGAGTTTCAAGAAAATAAATAAACCGGAAGTGCACTTTTACTGAACATTTTTTTTTTCAGATAAAAAAGTTATGTGAGTGTTTCAGACCAGATTTTTTTTTTTTTTTTGTAGATATATATATATATATATTTTCATGATTTCCTTAAAACTTTGCAATATATATAGTCAATAAAAATCAATTTTATTTGAATTTTTGTTAAGAGTAATTTGATTTTTGAAGAGTTCTGGGGAAGGTGCAATGCTTCTGCTTCCCACAAAAGTGCCACGTCAGTACAATATACAGTTCTATTTCCTACATAATATTAAAGTTCATTAAATATATTGCTAAAATTCCAAATTTGAAGAAAATCGGTCGACCACGATTACGATTTACACAACAAAGTTTCTGACTTAAAAGTTCCTGCCGGCTTTTAATAAAATTTGTCGATCAAAACTGTGAGTAATGTGGTATCAAAGAGGCGTGTGAGTGTTTCACATCAGAATGTTTCTTTTTTTTTCCAAATTGTAAATAATTTTTTAAATAAAACCTTAGTGTAAACATTCTTTTAAGTTTTTTTTTTTTATTACAAAATTTTCATAATGCAAGAGGTTATTAAATCATATTTACTGCAGTTTAATGGTGAGGCTATTTATCCAGTAAGAGGTTGCGTGTTCATAGCCAACTGTAGAGGAATCTTCTTCATTTTTGTTTTTTGTTTGTTTCCTAAGTGACAAGTTGGAAGATAATGAAAATGACAATAAACGTCACTATATATATATATATATATATATATACGCCATTGTACAAATAGTGGTCAGAATGAAAGGGACGAGTTTCCTCCTACTCCAAGAGAGCGTGGGTAATATGAGTCGTGTGACGTCAGGCGAATGTAACCGCTTGTGATTAGAGGATAGTGTTATAGAGGAGGGTGGTCCTGCCCCGTCTATATGATGATGATGTTCTCACGCTCCTCAATGTGTAAACAAAATGAAATGTAAATATTTACCAACCAGGGACTCTGGTTATTTGTGTGAGTGTGCGTGTTTACTCTCTATAAAATAATAATGATCTAAAGAGTGCGCAAGAGGTGGTCCAAAAGAGGAACTATGCAAAAATATATAAACACTGAAGAAGAGAGTGTAAAGTGGAATGAGGAAGTGTGGTGGTAAGTGTGAGTTGTGTTGAATGTTTTTATGAGTAAATTTGGCAGAATTATTATTATGCCTTAGGTTCCCACTCACCCTGCTGGTTTTCCTGAAACGTTAATGTCATAATAAGCAAATAAAGGGCCAAGAAAAGAATTCCTTTGAACTATTCGAGGTTTAGTACTTACTACGATTTAAGTACGCGTATTTGTGAGATATGATTTATTTATTTACGAGATACAATTTTTCAGCGTTTCCAAAGAGCGTAATTTCTAGAACCTGTAACATGCTTTATAACAATTATGTCTGCCTTATATCTTTTTCGTCAATTTACATTTTCTACATATATGTTTCTAAAATGGCAACAAGGTAATTTTTTTTACTTCCTCTTTTACTGCTATAAAAAAATCTGATGTGAAACTCTCACACAAACTTTCTCTTACACTAGTTCTCAAAATTATAATTGACAAATTTTATAGCTTGTGTATCCTCACTGAACTGGTGACTGGTGACTGAAAGCAGAAAAGTTGGACTGGAGATAAACATAGATAAGACCAAATACATGGTGGTGTCGGCAGGTAAAAGAGAGCCAGCGACCGATTTCGTGTTCAATGGAGTATCATTTGAATCTGTAGAACACTTCACATACCTTGGAGTAAATATTAATTGCGAAAACAAGGTGAGCGAAGAAATTAAGAACCGCATCATGGCGGGAGGTCGAGCGTACTACGCTCTTGTAGGGTTATTCAAGTCGACACTTCTCTCCAGAGCCACAAAATTAAAGTTGTATAAGGCACTTGTCAGACCAGTGGTTTGTTACGGCGCCGAGTCTTGGACATTTAAATTAGCGGATCAACACGTACTGGGTGTATTTGAAAGAAAAATTCTAAGACGAATTTATGGTCCAGTCTGTGTAAATGGTGAATGGCGCATAAGGAACAACCAGGAACTGGAGAACCTGACAATGCATGAGAACATTTTAAGATATATAAAATCCCGCAGAATCAGCTGGCTGGGACACATCCTGAGGATGGAGGACAGCAGGATGCCAAAGTCAATATTAGATAAGAACATGCCCGGCAAGAGGAAGAGAGGACGTCCTAGGAAGCGTTGGCTAGATGACGTGAGGGAAGACCTGGACAGGATTGGTGTGTCCAACTGGAGGCAGTTGGCATTGGACCGAGAGGCATGGCAGAGAATTGTTCGGGAGGCCAAAGTCCACATCGGACTGTAGTGCAGGATAAGTAAGTAAGTAAGTAAGTGTATCAAATTTAATGAAAACTGACCACTTAACTCTAATTTTTTAGGATTTTTTTCCACACTTTTTCGGGAGTACTTTCGGTTCTAATTTGGTAAAAGTAATTCAAAAATGAAAATCAAAGTTTAGCCTTTCTTTTGGTGAGCATTCTGATAAGAATTAGATTTATATTCAAATTGAACACATCTTTTTGACGTTAAAATGTAATTGGTGATGCTGTGTTGTAGTAGCTTGTGCCGTGAGCTGTTTTGTAAAGGGCTTGTGTGTATGTAAGTTTTAAGAGAGAGAAGTATCAGAAATAAGAAAGTAGTCACCATTGTTAACAATAAATATATTCTATTAAAATAATAACTACAAGTTAATTGCAAAGGAAGTATAAACTTATTAATATATTGTGGAACTGGTACTGATGCTGAGAGAACGAAAAACAAGTGTTCTGCTTGAATATCTACAACAGACGGTTCTTGAAAGAATGACTTCTAATTGCTCGTTCAAATCTTCCTCTGTGAGAAGTAGGGGTAGACAATGCTAACAAGTTCATGAACTCTAAAAGGCAATAGTGGTCTTCTACCCGAATAGTCCCTTTTGCCAGCGAATGTTACATTTTGTTCATAAATTGATAATTTCAAATTCAATATATTTTTATATTTCTGGCATCCATCACAACGTATACACACATAAATATGGCACGGATGATTGCTATGATATCAAAGTGTAGTGGTGGCTTTTTTCGTGTGCGTACCAAAAATTTACAAATTCTGAGTTATCGACTTGCAGAATTGACCGGACTTGTCTAAAAGCGAAAAAAATGTTAATAAAACATTATGTTTTGCCGCTTTTTATTGAAACAAGACTAAAAATTAGCATTGAACTACAAATAAATGAAGTAATAACCAATAAAACTGAAAAACCAATTTTTTAATTTATCACATAATCGTACAAAATATTTTGCATCTATTAATTTGAAATTTTTACTGTTTTGTCTTCCGTTTCTATAGCACGACAACTTAATTGAGGTACTTAAACGGCTGTTAAACTCCGCCCTTTGTCAAAGCTTTCTAGTAGCTGTGACGTTATTTAACTCCGCCCAAAGAATTCACAACTAAGTTGCCGACCTATAAATACTTTCATATTTTTACTTCTTAAGTAATACTACGATAGATTTATCAGTTCATTCTGTTTCTTGAACTATCTTTTGTAAAATTCATTTCGGAAATCAAACTATTCATTTCTTCCACCGGCTCACAAACTATAAAAAAGGAATCTGGCAAGAGCCCAAGATTACGTAGAATTATCTGCTTAAATCACAATGCCTAATAAGGGATCCAACAATCTCTTGTTGGTTATCAACCTTTCTCATGCCTAAGAGAAATCCGCGAAAGTTACAGCAACAACGTCAGCATACGAAGCGTATTATTACTAAGACTGATGCACGCCTCTGATCTTCCCTAGTTATAATCGCCCAGGCAGGTTTTTGCTGCTTCAGTCCTGGGAGGATTGTACAAGAAGTAACACTTAAAAAGTGTTCGTATCTGCCCGGACAGTCAGATTGCGTTGAAGGCGCTGAGTTCATGTGTCTTCACTCCCAAGTTGGTACTAGAATGTATTAGAAGAGAGCTTTCTTCCTTGAAGGATGTACTTCTGGGTACCAGGTCATATGGGAATATTTGGGAGTGAGGAGATAGATAGGTTTGCCAAATTAGGCGCCTCTACCCATTTCATTGGTTCCCAGCCTGCTCATGTCTGTCAAGCTTCCAGTGATGGATAGTTTTACATGGATAGCATTGATGAGTTCACTGAGTTGTCTGCAGTCTAGGATGCATATTGGAGACCCGGACAGGGCTATTAGTGAGATGAGAGAGGTTTATTAACCAACCATATGGATGGATCCCTTTCTCTGGCATTGTGGTTTAAGGAGAGACACTTCTACGTAATGGAGCTCAATCCAGATCCCTTTTATAGAGTTTGTGAGACAGAGGAAGAAACACACATTCATGTTATGACAGATTGCTTTGATAGTGAGGAAAATGGGTTCAGGACCTTGGTTCTTTGGACACCTTTTGTTAAAATCCCAGATAATATTATATAATGCGATTAATCTGATAAGAATTGTAATACTATGTGGTGGGTCCTTGAATTTGACTGAATTAATTATAAATCATAGAGTTCTTAACTTATTTTTATTAACAAATCGGAATGTCATTTTAATAAGTAATCAGGAAATTGGATTAACGTCATTTAAATTGATTTCTCTCAATTGTCAGATTACGATTTATAATCATGACATTCCATTACATTGCAGTTATTATAAAATAAGCATTTCAAAAGCTTTACTTTTATTAAAGATTGTGTTCAAACTGAAAAGCCCCCTTGTTGTGTTGATGTTAATATTAGTATTGCATAACTTCAGACTTAATTAGCAAGATATATTTACCATTTTTATTTTATTTTATTTGAGGAATAAGGTTTGAAGTTAGTTTAAATTAGTTAATTCAGTAAGTGGAGGTGATTGCGTGACTAAAAGTTAAATTATTCATACTAAGTGCTGTGTGTGAAGTCTGTCTATGAAGGGGAATCTAAAGGGGTGCCTCTTTGCCCCTGTTGCTACATTATCTTCCTTCACTCTCTCTCTCTCTCACAGTACGCCGTCTATATTGAAGAGCGGGAACGGGGGGGAGGACACACATTGGTTTAGTAGAATCTAATATTAATTACCTAATTAAGCACTAATTAATTGTATTCCTGTACAATAGCATTATTGGGTTGAATGTGAAATTTCTAAGGAACTAACTATTCTACTGTGATACTAACAGTAATTACTCCACTCTCTAATGTATCTATGTAATTGTAATAATTTAAATTAATGACTAGATTTATTAATTAATGTTTGATTTAATTGAGTAATATTGTGACCGTAGCGTTATATTACATTAAGTTATAAGTTTTGTCTGTAAGTTGGGGTTTTAATGAAACTTTTTTTTTTTCCGAACTTATCAGAATTTTATATTCTCTTACCTAAGAGAAATTATTGCGATGTGTCACAATATTTTTGAAAATTTATATTTTTTGAAAATACAGCCAAAAATAGAACGTATTTCAAGGTCTCTTGAATACCAAAAAAATATTTTTAACAAATTGTTTAGTAGTAAGTAAGTGTGTGCTTAAAACAAAATATTGTAAAAAACGAAAACTGTTATATACCGCCGAAAAGTACCTACATCGCATTTGGCAAAAAAATGATTTATCAAAATCCTTTAACC
This sequence comes from Triatoma infestans, assembly GCA_011037195.1. NCBI lineage: Eukaryota > Metazoa > Arthropoda > Insecta > Hemiptera > Reduviidae > Triatoma > Triatoma infestans. The sequence goes on along the minus strand of JAAEAF010001633.1, from coordinate 52,964 downwards.
AGAAGTGAAACTCTACTGAATGGTGTTTGTGAAAGTTAACCAAAAATTTAGAAAAAAAATCGATTAATTTGGATCGCTTTTTTATTTTCTCTTATTCCTAGTAAGAGGAAGTATTGTAATCGTGTCAAATTTTCGATATCGAGTTTTCACCGGAAATATCCGTTTTGAGGGCACCTGAGTCCAAAAAAGTGGTTTTTAGCAAGTGGTCTGTGCGTATGTGAACAGCATAGCTCAAAAACGAAAAACTGTAGAAAGTTGAAACTTGATATTCCGTTTAGATATCACCATGGGATCTGACATTACGTTATCTGTCTAAATTCCTCAACCGGAAGTACCACTTTACTAGTTGTTTTTTTTACGTTTTTGCATTTTCTCAAAAATGGCTCCGACGATTTTCTTTAAACTTGTTTATCAACTACACATACAAAGAGCTACAACTTTTATTTGAAACATTTCTCCGGGAAAATTCATTTAAGGGCACTTTAGGGGTATGGGTGGGGTTACAGCTTCCTCTAAATTGCTATCATTTATGATTGTACAATTCTATTCTCCAAACAGAATTAATTAGAAATAAATAGATTGCCAAAATTCCGAGTTTTAAGGAAAATAGTCAACCGGAAGTGCGCTTTTACTGAATAGTTTTTTTTCAATTTTCGACGAATTTCGTTATATTTGGTACACAAACTATAACATTTGTCAATTATAATTTTGGGAATAGGAGTAAGAGAAAGTTGTGTGAGTGTTTCACACCTGATTTTTTTTTTTTTTTTACTTTCTCTTTACTTCTGTAAGAGGAAGTATTATTATGACCGTGTAAAGAAGTTTCGATATCTAGTTTACACTGGAAATACCCGTTTTGAAGTCCCCAAACTAAAATGCTATTTTATACGATTCTATCATCTAAGATAATATTAATTAGAATTAAATACGTTGCGAAAATTTCTGTGCGTTTTTACGAAAATATTCTTTATGTTTTCTGCGATTTTCTCAATAAAAACCAACGGATTTCTTCAATTTGGTCTTCTACTTATAAATATATAGGCCTATCACTTTTGTTTGAAATTTTTTTTTTAACGAGAAATTTCATTTAAATGGAATTTGTTGGATAATTAAAGTTATGCTTTAATAAATACTTAGGTCTTCGGGTTAAGACCTGCGTCAATGATTGGTTGTAAACCGACCTTTTGCCCATATTACAATACGCTTCTTCAAGCTAGTGTCGTCTCTCATGCATAAACAAGTGTTTTTTCAGCTTTAGAGGCGACACTACCCAACCCTTAAGCGGTCTCAACCCTTAAGACTTGTTTTACAACCCCAAGTGTTTTACATGACAACACAGGCCGCGGAAGCCTGAAAGATTACAGAATTATAAATTCACAATGACGAAGAAAATTTCGTCATTTATAGCTGTGTAAAATTGCAGGCAGAGAAAGTCGTGTGAGTGTTTCACAACAAACTTTTTTAATATTATTCTAACTTATATAGAAAACTTTCAAATTGTATAAATGCCTATTGAAAACATGGGTGGGTCCGCAATGCTGGATAACATCCGGTATTTTATCCGTCGTAGCATGCATATTGGTTTCGTTTTTGACCAGTTTCGGATTTTCATCCATCGTCAGAGAAAAATTCACCTAGTTCGTGTAGAGTGTTCACTTCAATAAAATGTTTCTGTTAGACTCAAACTTGTTGGTTTGGAACACTTGTTGGTTGTATATATCAACCAACAAGTGTGAGTGTAACAGAAACATTTCGTTGAAGTGAACTCTCTACACGAACTTGGTGAATTTGCTCTGACGGTGGATGAAAATCCGAAACTGGTCAAAAACGAAACCAATATGCATGCTGCGACGGATAAAATACCCTATATTTATAACAATAGCTTTTGCTAGGGAAGGAAATAGTGGTTAGCATACTGGACTCCCCACGCGGCGGACCCGGGTTCGATTCCAGTTGTAATACCCTTAGATTTTTTTCTTTTTGCCTCTACAGCTCACTGTCCGGTTTTGGATAGTGTTGTATATAAAGAGAGAACACTGTCCGGAGGCCGGCAGTGCACTGAGAAGGCTCCGGGCGATAATGAGTATAGATGTTCACTCGCCTTAAATTAAAAAAAGAAAGAAAGAAATAGCTCCTGCTTCTTCAAACAGTTTGTGCATTATTATGACTTTCATGTAAGAAACACGTAATTTTAATTGCTGTTTAAAAACGATTATTGTTTTATATACAAGTGAAACATAACAATTCATATAGATAAAATAAGATAGATAAAAATAAGAAGAGGAATTTTATCGTTCATCTATTTGTAATTACAAGATATTCTTCTCATTAACCACAAAACAGACTATTTGTCATAGTTCAGTTATTTTAAATTATTTTTTAATACTCGTATTGTTGCAACGGTAGTTTTCGGGAATTTTCGTCACACGCTGGCTTAATTCTTGAAAATCCATTCTCGCCTTATGTGAAGGAGATGGCGATTATTTTACAAAAGTTTAGTAAAATATAATACATTTATTTGCATACTCTTATAAAAATAAAAATAAAAAATTCTCTTTGTTTAATATCGATTGTTATAAATAAATAAATATATAAAATATTTCCAAATATTTAAAGAGTTCTTTTTGCCGAGCTAAAGTTGCTGTAACCGAGAACAAATATATATAAAACGGTATGTGTTGAATGAAGGTATGAGATATTGTTGTAAAGCCTTCTTGGACAAAAGGCTATATATATATATATATATATATTGATGAGCTGGACAATAAGGCGGATCAAATATGTCAGTTGACGTGGTTGGTTAGTAGAGTGGTTGGGCCGAGCGGCTGTAAGGGAACATAACGCTGCTGCAAGGATATATAACAATAAGTGTTGTTCTGAAAACGGGGCACTCTCTTTCTCCCCATAATGGTATTGGAGCGGAGGATCTATGTGAAGATGACGTGATGATCGAGGCTCCAGTAATTATCCTTGGAGCAGAGTATCCTGAAGGCATTATGTAACTACAACAACAAGAGTACTGCTACTAATACTGTCTGACCATCGTATTGATAAAAGAAGTTGTTCGGACATGAGACTGTAACACTCTCTCAATGGCTGTCCTTCGTGTGCTGTCTACAAGCCGTAGAACACACACCGTCTTCTGTTGTTATAGTTTAGTAAACTTATTTCAATTTGTTCAACTTGTTTTGCCGGAAAGAGTTGGAGTTCACATTCTTTAAAAAATTAAATAGAATTAAAAGTGTTGTGAGAATCCGAAGTTTGAGTAAAATGTTGTTAATTGGAAGATTATTTCATGTTAGTGTATTGCATGGTACTTTTTTCCTTGTTCTTTTTCCCTTTTGAGATTGCGCATATTTTTCCCTGTTAGAGAAGTGGACTAGTCTCTTCTGCAAAAATCTCAACAATGGATTTGGTAGCCCAGCCTAACAATATTAACAGCACTTTTTATTGATTCTCCAACATTTTTTTTTGAACACAAAGACCATGGAGAGACAGTTAACGTGTGCGACAACTTGGGTAACAGCATCAATTCTTATTGTTTACTTTAAATGTTGGATAGATACGGCAATCCTCTTCCAAAATATGGACCCTGCAGTTGCAACTTGATCCCTTCAATCCTATCTTCAAAGCTTGGAACCCTGGTTTCACAAATGGACAATAAAGACCAATGAGAGCAAATGCAGATAACTAGCATTCTACTCCGAATCGCAAAAATACTTGCTTCAATGTACCTAAACTACATTCGGCCGAAAATGTGCGATATCTCGGCCTGTAGCTTAACACCTTACCTGGGACTCTCATACTCGATTATGCTACAATAACTCAAATTCCGATACCGAATGATCAAAAGATTGCAATCAAAATAGGCTATTTCAAACAAAATAAAATATACTCTACCCAGCTCTGCTCACTCCTATAATGGATATGAGAAGGAGAGAGAATGGATTTTAGAGAAATAAATTAGGTGATAAGCTGAACACTCTATAATAAATGGAACAACACACAAACTTCAAGGACTTTACAGTAAAATAGAAGTTATAAAGAAATATAAAGAGACAGGCTGGTTGAATAATAAGAAGGTAGTAGATAAGTTGCTGACTGGTTGTACTGCTGTGTAAGACTGTCGTAAACTGTCCTGATCTGTTCTGCTATCGCTGTATTTATATGAATCGAACTCTCCCTTCTTAGTGTGGCATACGTGGGGAGTAATGTCTGTTTCTCCGTTCTTCAGATCCTATGAATCTTTAATGATTGTGGGATCATTAAACTACCTCAAAATACGGACACGAATTGTACGGACCAACAAAGCAAAATTTCCACCGTATCCAATCCTTCGTGCAATAGTAATGCTACTTTTTTTAAGTTAGCAATCACACTATCCCCGCTGACCTAGAAATCATCCCATTTGTTCTCGACTTCGCCAAGTCCCAATATATTAAATTTTATTCCAAACCCACTGATCCGTAATTTGTCCCAGACCATTCTGCCTATTAATCCTTCCCGAATGCTGAAGCGCTGATGAACTAGTAATCGCATCCTTTGAATTCGTTCATCTGTAGCAAGACTAATCGACTTATGATGATCACCGTTGATGGGACTCATTCAATTCTATCACGTCATTTTTTCTCCTGTTTTGTTTTTACTTCTTTCTATTTTATTGTAGTTTTATATATTTCTTTTATGTCATCACTTTTGCTTGTTGTGTTAAATATACAGTTGCAAATAAAATAAAATAGTTTAAAAACAAAAAACTGTTGGATAGCATAGTGGGGATTCTAATCGAAACATTTCTATCATATTCCCCTTGATTCCTAAACGATGTTATATTAAATAAGCTCTCTACTTTTATTTTTAAGTTGATTTGTTAACCCAACATATAAATACCTAAAACCCAAAAGCAAGTGAATATCCGGTGAATACTCAAATAGCTCGATTCTAAAAATTTCACAGAATTTGCCAGAATTTTTTTTTTGTGCATTTTTTTACTCATTCGAACCAAAAATTGGCTCTGTAGGTAATGAATAATTTGTAGCCAGATTGTTACATGAAAGAAATATTGTACAATATGGTTCATTATTTTATACATCATAAATGGCGTAATACAAGCCTAGAAAATGTATGAATAGAATTTTAGGTTAAGTTACCAATTCCAATGCAGAGAGTTAGTTCTATTTTTATGGTAAAAAGGTTTTGTCTATTTTATTTTTGTCCAAGTGTTGTTATTGTTTATTCGATATGTTGATGGACTAGTTTTGTACTACTTCATTATAAAGTACTAAAATATAATAAATTATCAGTTATGATTGAATACACAACAACAACAAAAATGAGGTAATTGTTTGTGTTATTTATAAGACCTAATTTTTATTGGGTGAAACAATAACAGACAACAAAAGACAATAACAATAACATTGATTATAAATTTACATAATTGTAACAAATTGAAGTTGGTTACAAGTTAATCCAAGACAATTGACACAAATTAGATGATGAGCGGATTGATTGTCTCTCTCTCTCTCTCTCTCTCTCTCTCTCTCTCTGCGTTAATGTTTGTGGGATTATTGCTAACGTTTCTTTATTTTATTATTTTTTTATTTATTCACACACCCAGTGTTAATGGCTTCTGCCGTCGTCATTCTTTCTTTTGTTCCTGTTTCTTTAATTATTTTTACAGTCAAGGCTAATAAATTTAATTTGTTTGTGAAACTAAGAATAATTTCCTTCTTAATGTGCAGTTTTCACTTGAAATAATTATTGCCCTTCCTTTAAGTTTAATGGCAAAATATAATCTTTAAAGTGAATCACATAAAACAAGGTAATGTAACCGGTATGGGAAATGTGATAAATGAAAATAGATATTAAATTTTATGTGAAGGGTGACCAAGGTTAACTGTTTCTAAGCTTAGTTTGTGAATAGCCTTAGTACATCTGTCCTTAAACCTATTGTATACGGTAGGACGAATGATCTATCTTCTGAACAATAGTTACTCTTGGCTGCACAAATAGCATATACTCTCTCCATTGAGTTTACCTCCATTGATTTCTCGCACTGTCGCTCAACATGCATCAAGTGAATCTGTTCGCGGATACAATATAATATTATCAAATAAAATAAAATAAAATCTGGTCATGACATTCACTTAGTGCGATTATTACATTATTAATTTTTTACTTCAAAAGGGAACATTTTTTTCTTCAGATTTGGACTTCTTAGTAAAGTTTAATTATTGATATTAGATTGTTGTAGGGGATTATCGCACTGCGACCTGAAAGATTTACTGTGCCTCCCGGGGCCTTCTCAGTGCATTGCCGGCCTCCAAGCAATCTTCTCTAGCTACAGACGATGCTGCCCATCACTGGACAGTGAGCTGTAGAGGCTCCTAGGAAAAGAAAATCTAAGGGCAGCATGCTGAATTCGAACCCGGAACCTCCGCGTTGCTAGTCCAGCGCGCCCCACTGAGCTAATCCCTTCTTTCTCCTTTGGTTTTCGCCAATTAACTGGGGTCGGAGACCCTAGATTGTGTCCTGTGTTTGTCCTTGTCTGTAAAGTGCAGAGTGTATGTAGTTTAACTGGATTGTTTACTGTTGTGATGAAGTGCACGGAGTACTGAGCTGCGGTAACCCGTGGGGGCCGCTACTCCCCAAGTAACTGCATGCAACAGATACCCCTTGCGGGTATAAGACCAATCAGTAAAAAACCGTTTTTTTGTTGTTTTTTTTGTTCATACTCTTAGAGGACCTCAAAACATGCATTAACTTGACGATCATAATTTTTGATCTTAGCTTTTAGACCTAGGTGATCTCAATACTTGCATTTCCCATGACAATCAATTACGAAAATCCGATACAATATGCTAAGAGTTGGGTTTATTGTTTGAAGAAGCAATTCTTGATGTGATTATCATCCATTTCAAATGTAAAGCCACAAATGACCAAAAAATTATCTTTAATCATAGTTTAAGTTGCCCTAGCAATAATATATTTGGTGGTAGATATACAATTGGTTAAATATATAGGAAGGAGTAGAATATTAGTTTCTCTTAGAGTTAGATTGTTGTAGGGGATTGTCGCACTGCGACCTGAAAGATATATTGTGCCTCCCGGAGCATTCTCAGAGCACTGCCGGCCTCGAAGCAGTGTTCTCTACTATAGACAACACTGCTCGTCACCGTACAGTGAGTTGTAGAGGCTCCCAGGAAGAGAAAATCTAAGGGCAGCATGCTGGATGCGAACCCAAGACTTCCGCTTTGCTAGTCCAGCGCGCTACCAGTGAGCTAATCCCTTCTTCCTCCCTTGGCTTACGCCAATCAAGTAGGGATGGAGACCCTAGTTTGTGTACTGTGTTTGTCCTTATGTGTAAAGTGTAGAGTGTATGTAGTTTATTAAGTGTATTGTGTAGTGTTCTGACGAAGTGCATGGAGTACAGAGCTGGGTTAACCTATGGGGTCACTCCTCCCAAAGTAACTGCATGCAACAGAAAGCCGTTGCGGGCTTGCTATAGTGGTTGGTTCCCTAGAACTGGAAAGCATCAGAGACATTTTCCATGATAGCCTGCTTCATTTTATTGGTCATCGACCGGTTTCGGACGTTCGCCCATCATCAGGATGTTTTTGTTAAACAGGGTAATAACATAGACTTGCACAGAGCAAATACAGTTGATACACTCAACTGTTATTACACTGTTCAACAAAAACAACCTGATGATGGGCGAACGCCCAAAATCGGTCGATGATCACAAAGTGAAGCAGGCTATCACGGAAAATTTTGTCTCTGACTCTTGCGGGCTTAATTGATATTAACATTATACAAAATGTAAGTGGATGAGGAATTGTATATTTTACTTTGCTTATCAGGACGAAATTTTCAGATTTTCTTTAAAATTTGATATTTTTTTTTTCAGAACATAAAAGGTGCTGGGTATACATGTACAATAATTTAAGAGATTGTACTGTAGTCCTGAAGAGTGCGCCAATAATACCATTAATATCGAACACGCCTATACATTACATTTGACATTAACCGCCACAGATTCCTCAGAATCAATTAATATAAATTTTTCCGCCCAAATGAATAAATTAAAAAATAATATGCTTATATCTTTGCAAATAGCATTCCAACTTTAAAACAATTCTGCTAGCTACACTAAATTTAATTAAAACAAAAAATAAATCCAAATTTGAATGGAATTTGTCAAAATTACATAAATTGCAGTAAGAGTGTGAGTGTGAGTAATTTTATTACTTTGCTCAACGTTTATTTTGTCATTGTGTATAACAATTAAAAAATATAAGGAATTATCTAAATTAAAAATAACCGTACAGTCAGATTAAAAATTTGCTAGGGAATGATTCGTCCCAACATCGATGGCAAGAAGAATCGATTGCGATCTACAATCTTTAATGCACATGTGAATCTTCCTATTTTAGTATTCAAGTGAATGTGTTTATGTTTAAGTCTTCAGATTTAACTGTCTTAATAAAACCAAATATAAGTGCTTTTGCAACAAAACCTTTTGGTTTTTTTAGCCCTACTCTAACAGGTAATGGGCCCAGGTCGTAATTGTCCTTTCCAAGCCATACGTATTATACTGTTTCCACTCATTTTTATTATTTTAAAGTAATTTTAGAGATAAGTGGAAGACATTTACAGAATCAACGCAAATAGAAATAAAAGAAAACACTTTATTTATTTCTTCTAGCCTAGATGACCTGATACTGTTTTCATCCAATACAGGGCGAGCAGATAATGTCGTGTGACAACTGAGCAATCATTTTGAGATCAAGCACATGAGAAGCATATACCATTGCCTTGGTTGGGAATTCAGGCATTTACCTGATGGACTGCTTGTTTTATTTCAGAGGTATATCTTGGATTTGCTCAAGAGATTTCGTATGGAAGATTTGCAAGCCAGTTAAAACTCCATCAGTGATGGATCCTAAACTCATAAAACCCGAAGTACCTAATTCGGAAGAGATGAAAAAGTTCCAATATCAGTCGCTAATTGGCTCACTCATATACCTTTCGACAGAAACCCGTCCGGATATAACTCATTCCGTGAACTATCTAAGTCAATTTAATAGTAATTATAATAAAACATATTGGCAAGCAGCCAAAAGATTACTTAGGTATTTGAAGGGCACAACGAATTTTGGGATTAAATTTACACATGGAAAGCTAAGACTCATAGGATATGTTGATGCTGATTAGGCTAACTCGAGTGAAGATAGAAGATCTTATTCCGGATTCGTATACATTTTAGGAGGCGGACCCATATCGTGGAAGGCCAAGAAGCAGAGGACAGTCGCACTGTCTAGTGCTGAAACAGAATACATGGCAATTACGGAAGTGTCCAAGGAATCCATGTGTCTGAACAAACTATTGACAGAACTTGGTTATTCCCAGGAACCGACTACTGTATTTTCAGATAGTCAAAGTGCCATCAAATTGGCTCAGAACGAACGTTACCATGGTAGGACCAAACACATTGCGACGAGGCACCATTTTATACATCAGGCGATGAGGGAAGGAGATGTAAATCTATTGTACTCACCATCTGAGGAAATGCTAGCCGACGTGTTCACTAAACACGTCTCTCTGGTCCCAAGCATCAAAGCTGTGTCACAGGTATTGGAATGTCATCTCTGGTAGACTCGAGGGAGAATGTTAGGGAATGACTCGTCCCACCATCGATGGCAAGAATCGATTGCAATCTACAACTTTTAATGCACATGTAAACCTTCTGTTTTAGTATTAAGTGAATGTGTATTATGTTGTAAGTCTTCAGATTTAACTGTCTTAATAAAACCAAATACACGCGTTTTTAGTTTTGTTTTAATTATGTGTATTGTATGAAAATCTCACATTAAAAAAATCGATTAATAAATCCAAATTCCAAAATGACCTAATTAAATATTGGAAACAAATAATATCCATATATAGCAATCTGAATTTTTACTTTCACTTATTTGCTTGGTCGTTTCAATTTGTCGAAGTTCAGTTGGTTCATTGGAAATACATGTTTTTGATATCCACTGAATCAGGAACAAATGTCTTTTTTAAAAAAAAAAAATAGCATTATTCAAAAATGAATAAATCGCAAAAAATTCTGAAACATGGTAATTTTGTTTAGTTGTTACCAGATTGACGTTGTCAATAAGGTTTTGGTCAAAATCGGACGTATCACTTTACTTGAATAGATTTGTTTAGTTTTTTGTTTTTTTACTATTTGTCTGGAAAATATCTCCAACGATTCTCGTTAAACTGGGCATATTTAACTAATTGTATAAAGAGGTGCAACTTTTCTTTGAAAGATTTCATTTTAGGGGTGTTCGGTGGAAGGGGTGACGTTTAGACTTTTCTAGAAAGTGTGATTTAAAAATGACCATAGATGTAGACGCGCCCTATATATATATATAAAAAAAATTCTATCATAGATGATATTAATATTAATATAATGGTCATAAGAATTTAATGTGTTCCCAAAATTCCCGATTTGAAGAAAATAGGTTTATTGGAAGTACAACTTTTATATTTGTAAGCACATATGTAAAAGTAAAAGTAAAGTAAAGTAATCCTATTATTTCAGGCGGGCTTAACGTCCAATTACCAAATTAGGTGTCGTGGACGGGAGCGAAAGCACTTACTTTAGTATTAACATTTTTTCATACAATATAAAATTTAAGTTATACGTGGGACTCGAACTGGGGACCTCCCATTTACAAGTCCATGCTCATAACCACTACACCAACACTCCTAATAAGAGGACGATTGTAATCGTGTCAAATTTTTGATATCGAGTTTTCACCGGAAATATCCGTTTGGAGGTCCCCGGAGTCCAAAAAAGTGATTTTTATCAAATGGTCAGTGTTGTGTGTGAACAGTATAGCTCAAAAACGAAAAACCGTAGAAAGTTCAAACTTGATATTCCATTTAGGTATCACCATGACATCTGACAGTGGGTCATCTGTCAAACTTCCTCAACCGGAAGTACCACTTTACTTGTTGATTTTTTTACTTTTTTGCGGTTTTCTCAAAAATGGCTCCGACGATTTTCTTCAAACTTGGTATATCAACTACACATACAAAGAGCTACAACTTTTATTTGTAAGGTTTCTCTGGGAAAATTAATTTAAGGGCAGATATGGGGGAGGGGTGGGGTTAGATTTCCATCTAAAATGCTATTTCAGTTTATTAAACAATTCTATCATCTAAATAATCTTAATTAGAATTGAATATGTTGTTGAAATTCCGAGTTTCAAATAATCGGATAATCGGAAGTGCGTTTACATTACTACTTTACTAAATGATTTTTTTCACTTTTTCGCGATTTTCTCAAAAATGTCTCCGACAATTTTCTTGAAACTTTCTTATATAAACTAAACATACAAAGGTCTACTACAACTTTTATTTAAAACATTTCTCTGGGAAAATTTATTTAAGGGCTCTTTTTGAGAAGGGGTGGGGGTTATGTTTTTCTCTAAAGTGCTACATAGTTGTTGTGGTGGTTGGTTCCGCAGAGCTGGAAAGCATCTGAGACATTTTCCGTGGTAGCCTGCTTCATTTTGTGGTCATCGATCGGTTTCGGGCGTTCGCCCATCTTCAGGATGCGTTATTCAGACAGTGTGACAATACAGACTTGCACAGAGCAGAGTTAGTTTTCACACAGAGTTAGTGCGATAACTACCTCTGCTCTGTGCAAGTCTGTGTTGTCACACTGTCTGAATAACGCATCCTGAAATGGGCGAACGCCCGAAACCGGTCGATGACCACAAAATGAAGCAGGCTACCACGGAAAATGTCTCTGATGCTACATAGTTGATTATACAATTCTATCATCCAAACAAAATTAATTAGAAATAAATAGATGGCCGAAATTCCGAGTTTCAAAAAAATTAGTAAACCGGAAGTGCGCTTTTACGGACAGTTTTTTTCAGTTTTCGACGAATTTCATTAAATTTGGTACACAAACTATAAAATTTTGTCAATTATAATTTTGAGAAGTGGAGTAACAGAAAGTTGTGTGAGTGTTTCATATCAGATTTTTTTTTTGTCCAAAAGTACGTTTTATATTATTTTACGAAATGGTATTAAGTTATAATTTGATACAAGTAATTGGAATTTTTATATTAGTAGCCGGTTTTATTAAAACCACGTGCTTTATGTCCTTGATGTCTGGCCAGTTCTTAGTAGTTGTGGCTAGGTATTGGTGACAATGAACTGTATACAATGATATTTTAGAAAGGTAGACTTTTGAATGAAGATTAAAGGTACCTTGCTTAAAAGACTATATTGTTATTGGGGGGTGGGGAATACAGGAATTGACCAAAACTTTTCTCATCACATCAGCATGATCATTACTTGTCTAGCCATCTCACTTCCTGATATAGTAAGGTCTCCTTCCCCTATCTTCTACGCCCCACTCCATTCCTTCTTTCTATGTAAAAACATCTGCCATAGAAACTGTAAGTTCCTTTAACTTTTAGATGTCATATTTTCTAGGGGAAGTTTCTTACCGTGCACACCACACTTATACATAAACACAATTTTGGAGAGGGGTCCTACATACCAAAAAAGGGGAATATTTTATAGGGAAGGTTATGTACAGTGTTGCGCTCTCCCTCCTATTTCTATAATGTTTCACTCACTCCTTCCCCCCACCGCATAGTCGCTCTCTGCTGAGCGCCTATTGAATAAGTGCAATTCCATTCAGTCACGTCTGGGCCACCGGCCTGACTCCAGTTATACGTTATTACAGTGTTATTGGTGCTTTATTGTTTTATTTCAAATAAATTTTTTTTTTTTTTCTTGTTCTGATGAGTTTGATTAGTTTTTTTTTAACAGTTCATAATTGAATTTGAATCAGTTATAAAAGTGAAAGGGTTTTTATGTCTTTGTGCAGTGTATTGGTGTTTCAATTAACCCAGTGGAAATTGATAGAGAAAAATTACATATTTCTGTATTACAAAATAGATGCTCTATTGTTACAGGTGAGTTTTTTTATTGATAATTTTAGTTCCTCAAAGTAATTAACAATGTTAGCACGATATAAAATAAAGAGTCTACGATTAGGATTGTCGAATAGTGTTTGATGTTGATCGAGACTATTGATTGGATATTTAAAAAGGTATTGCGGAATTTCTTTTATCATCCTTAGTAATGTCCGTTTTTGGAAAGGGTATATTGAATTTATTCCTAGATTAAACACTCTACTAGGAATGGATTATTGTAGTGAATTACCCTTTACTCAAAATGAGTCTAGTGTATAACTATACTTCGATAAAATAGATCCAAATTTTTGAAGAATCTTAGATCTTGGCATAAACAACTGCGAATATCCTAGCCCACGGTTTCTCTACCTTTTTCCAACCGGTACCCACTATTAACCTTGTTTTTGTTTTTTTATCTTTCCTGTGTTCCTCTTGCACACGTGCGCACCCGGATTTCTCCTGCCCGGCCGATTGCTCCGAGTCTTTATTACTGTCATATAGGTAGATAAAAAGAAAGTGATACTTTTAATTGACCATACTTTATCTTACTTACAGTTTCACTAATTGCTTTAGGAGTTAGAAGTTACTTTCTCTAACTTTAATAAGAGGAAGTATTGTAATCGTGTCAAATTTTCGGTATCGAGTTTTCACCGGAAATATCCGTTTTGAGGTCGCCTGAGTCCAAAAAAGTGGTATTTAGGAAATGGTCTGTAAGAGTGTGTGTGTGTGTGTATGTATATATGTGAACAGCATAGCTCAAAAACGAAAAAAGTTAGAAAGTTGAAACTTGATATTCCGTTTAGGTATCACCATGTGATCTGACGGTGCTTTATCTGTCAAAATTCCTCAACCGGAAGTAACACTTTACTAGTTTTTTTTTACGTTTTTGCGATTTTCTCAAAAATGGCTCCGACGATTTTCTTGCAATTATTTATGTTAACTAAACATACAAAGATCTCCAATTTTAATTTAAAACATTTTTTCTCTGAGGAAATTCATTTAAGGGCCTTTTAGGGGACGGGTGGGGTTACAGCTTCCTCTAAAGTGAGTTGATTATACAATTCTATCATCCAAACAGAAATAAATAGATGACCAAAATTCCAAGTTTCAAGAAAATCAGTAAACCGGAAGTGCGCTTTTACTGAACGGTTTTTTTTTTTTTCAGTTTTCGACGAATTTCATTCAATTTGGTACTCAAACTATAAAATTTGTCAATTATAATTTTGAGAACAGGAGTAAGAGAAAGTTTTGTGTGTGTGTGTGTGTGTGTGTGTGTCACACCAGATTTTTGTTTTATTTACTTTTCTTTACACTTGGCATATGAACGACACATACTAAGAGGTACAAGTTTTATTTGGAATATTTCTCTGGGAAAGTTTTATTTAAGGCGGATTTTGGTGGAGAGGTGCGGGGCTATGTTTTCCATAAATTGCTGTTTCCATTTATTATATACAATACTTATCAACTAAAAAATAATAATTAGAATTAAATATGTTGCCAAAATTTTGAATATGAAGAAAATCGATTGACCGGAAGTGGGTTTTTGATGAACAGTTTTTTTCACTTTTCTGTGTTTTTCTCCATAAAACCACCGACAATTTTCTTTAAATTTGATATATTAAGTGAATTTTCGAGATACGGGGATCTACAAGATTTCTTTGAAATTTTTTCCAAAAAAGTTCATTTTAAGAAGTTTATGGAGAAAAGGGGAAGTCATGCCCTTCCTCAAACAAGTCATTTTATTAAAATTTAGACTGTCCCATTGATATAAAATCGATGTCTAGTAAATATTTAGTAAGTATGATTATAAGTTTGGAGAAAATTTTCAGTTATAACTCTCACAGCTGTTAAGAGAAAGGTGTGCGTGTTTTATACTAGATTTATCACTTTCTCTTGCTCCCTTGTAAGGATGTGCGTATGTTCGTTTGTGTTTATGAAGAAAATATCTCAAGAACGAAAAGTTGCAGGAAGCTTTGATTTTCCGTCTAGGTTTTACCAATGTATTTGATGGTATAATGGAGTTGTTGAGGAGAGAAATTAGATTTGATTAAATGAACGAGATAATGAAGACACTAATATAATGCAGCCAAGTTTACACTAACTGCACTGGACTTTATAATGAATTTGTTTTTTCTTATAAGGGCCACTTTGCCTGAAGGGACGAAAGCTTGGCTGAAATTGTGGCTTTTTGCCAAAAATTAGTGCGCGTTTTTTTTTTTATTTGTGTTTCTACACTCGCGATTCCAATGGTCACCTTCACAGAATTTGCACCGCGACGGTGGTTTTGAAAGTACGTTTCGTTTTCGTCGCGATGTTACAATTTGGAATTTTTCTTTGCATTCATTGTGGCCAGCGCATACCAGCACAATGTTTACAGGGCGATGGCAATTTTTTCATCGCAAATATGGAACCTTGCGATGGTTCTGAATTTTGTATGTCCCTAAGGACCGTTTGCATAGGCTTGCACCTCATCGAGGGTTTTAGAGAGTTTTATTTGTACCTGAGCCTTGATTGAATCCGGTAAGGATTTGATAAAGGCGTCAGTAGCTAATTTGTCAACTAGATTTTGCAGAGTTAGCAACGGGTTTTCCTGCGCTTTAAAAAGCAATGGCGTGGAAATATGCTTGATACGGTCAGAGAAGGACTCGAGCGTTTCGTTTGCATTTTGATGCAGGCTAGTTATTTGTTGCAATAAGGCTATTGGTGTTTATTCTTTTTTAAATCGATTTATGAGATTTTCTATCGCTGTCTGATAAGTTAAAGGGACATAATTATTTGCATATTGATTTTTAAATGTGTCGCAATAAATCTTTGCGGGACCGGTTAATTTGAGTATTAAAATTTCCAATTTGTCCGCATCAGACCA
Organism: Triatoma infestans; assembly: GCA_011037195.1. Taxonomy (NCBI): domain Eukaryota; kingdom Metazoa; phylum Arthropoda; class Insecta; order Hemiptera; family Reduviidae; genus Triatoma; species Triatoma infestans. The sequence goes on along the minus strand of JAAEAF010001633.1, from coordinate 37,109 downwards.
ACCAGAGAGGACACTTGTTAAGTTGGTCTATGAAGCTGGAAATATCGCTATTGTGCGAACCGTCGGAATATAGGTAAATTATTTATCATTTGGAAATTCCTAATATTCACAGGATTTGCCGTATTGCATTTATTTAAAAGGTACGCGATCGCCTCATCGGCTGTTTTTTTGTTGACCATCAATCGTATAAGTTGCCATTTTCTTAATTTTTGATAAGCGTTCTTTCAAAACTAATAAATTACCCTCCTATCGGGAGATTATGTTGTTTTAATATGTTGATGATATCAGCTCTTTTCATAAACGAAAAAATCTGGTGTGAAACACTCACACAACTTTCTCTTACTCCTGTTCTCAAAATTATAATTGACAAATTTTATAGTTTGTGTATCTAATTTAACGAAATTCGTCGAAAACTGAAAAAACTGTTCAGTAAAAGCGCACTTCCGGTTTACTAAATTTCTTAAAACTTGGAGTTTTGGCCATCTATTTATTTCTAATTAATTTTGTTTGGATGATAGAATTGTATAATCAACTATGATACCTCTTGAGGGGAAGCTGCAACCCCACCCCTCCCCTAAAACTGCCCTTACATGAATTTTTCCAGAGAAATGTCTTAAATAAAAGATGTAGATCTTTGCATTTTTATTTTGTATACGAAGTTTCAAGAAAATCGTCCGGGCCATTTTTGTGAAAATCGCGAAAAAATGAAAGAATCATTTAGTAAAGTATCAAAACAAACTCACTTCCGGTTATCTGATTTTTTTTTTTTAAACTCGGAGTTTCAACTTTCTACAGTTTTTCGTTTTTGAGCTTTGCTGTTCACATACATACATACACACAGAGGGACCATTGGCTAAAAACCACTTTTTTGGACTGAGGGGATCTCAAAACGGATATTTCCGGTGAAAACTCGATATCGAAAATTTGACCCGATTAAAACACTTCCTCTTACTAGAGGAGTAAGAGAAAGTAAAAAAAGCTGTTCAGTAAAAACGCACTTTTTGTCTCAACAAATTTTTTTTACGAATTCAGAATTTTGGCAACATATTTAATTTTAAATCAATATTATTTAGATAAAGGAATCATACGAGTATAAACTAAAATAGCACTCTAAAAGAGAAACATAACCCCATCCCTCCTCCAAAATTCTCTGAAATGAATTTCACTGGAAGAGTGTTTTTTAAATAATAAGCTGTAGCTCTTTATTTATATTCGTATGTACGCATATGTAGTTGGTACACCAAGTTTAAAAGAAATCGTTGGAACGCTTTTGAGAAAATCTTAAAAAACAAAACAAAAATGAAAATCCATTCAGTAAAGTGGTACTAGGATAGTAGAATGGATTACACCCTACTCCAGAAGAAAGCGTCAATAACTTTGAACACGTATAACTATAACACATGGAAATTACGTCATTTAACGTATAGGTAGTATACAAAGTTAAAAGAAAATCAGTTATAACTGAAAAGCATTTCAGTAAAAAGTACCATTTACAGTTGATAAATTTTCGTGTCATTTGCGGATGTAATAGTAGCTTTGATTGATTTGATAGATTGATGGGAAATATAATATTGTTTTCATCTTAATCATGAATTGTAACAACAGATAGGATATCTAAATTAATAAAAAAACATTGATTCAATTTCAGTTCAGTTTTTAATTGAACAAAAAATTTCCTGACGGTTTTTGCGCCAGTTTAATGACTTTTTTTTTTCTTATGTACGTATGTGTATATGTACTGTTTTGAGCTACAACAGGTTGTCCTTTTAAAGTGATCAAAAATAATTCGGTTATGTTGTTTTATTTCCTTATATGTCAAATAAATTGTTTTTAAATCATTCTTTTTTTTTCGGATCAATATTTCACAAAGTGAACTTTAACCATTATCAACAGCTGCCCAGTTTTATTGTAATAAATACTAAACGAATCATTACTTCCGGCGAACAATAGTTTCTGGATGAGGTCTTTTTTTTTTTTTTTAATTATAAGCATTGCTCAATTGAAAGAATTTTCGTAATCCTTTGACTATGAAAACAGTCTGGTGTGAAACACTAATACGGATTTTTTCGAGCCCAAAAAAGTGGTTTTTAGCGAATGGCGCGCGCGCGTGTGTGTGTTTATGTATGTGAACAGCATAGCTCAAAAACGAAAAATCGTAGAAAGTTTAAACTTGATATTCCGTTTAAGTATCACCATGGAATCTGACAGTACGTTATCTGTCAAAATTCCTCAACCGGAAGTACCACTTTACTAGTTGGTTTTTTTACGTTTTTGCGATTTTCTAAAAAATGGCTCCGACGATTTTCTTTAAACTTAGTACATCAACCGCACATACAAAGTGCTACAACTTTTATTTGAAACATTTCTCCGGGAAATGCATTTAAGGGCAGTTCTGGGGGAGGGGTGGGGTTAGGTTTTCATCTTAACTGCTATTTCAGTTTATTAGACAATTCTGTCATCTAAATAATGTTAATTAGAATTAAATATGTTGTTGAAATTCCGAGTTTGAAAAAAATCAGATAACCGGAAGTGCGTTTGTTTTGACACTTTACTAAATGATTTTTTCATTTTTTCGCGATTTTTAAAAAATGGCTCCGACGATTTTCTTGAAACTTCGTATACAAAATAAAAATGCAAAGATCTACATCTTTTATTTAAGACATTTCTCTGGAAAAATTCATGTAAGGGCAGTTTTAGGGGAGGGGTGGGGTTGCAGCTCCCCCTAAAGTGGTATCATAGTTGATTATACAATTCTATCATCCAAACAAAATTAATTAGAAATAAACAGATGGAGAAAATTTCAAGTTTTAAGAAAATTGTAAGCCGGAAGTGCGCTTATACTGAGCAGTTTTTTCAGTTTTCTACGAATTTCGTTAAATTTGATACATAAACTATAAAATTTGTCAATTATAATTTTGAGAACAGGAGTAAGAGAAAGTTGTGTGAGTGTTTCACACCAGATTTTTTTATTTATCTTTTTCTTTATTTCAATTAGGGTTTGATTTCCTTTTAAACAGTTATATTAAGTTTTATTTTTATAATTTTTTCTATTGAAAAATTTAGCTGCCCAAATATTATAAAATTCTTTTTCCAAAGAAAAGATGAAAGAAGTTGCGGCTATACGATACGCAACAAAAAGATGTAAAAATCTGTTTCTTGTCTTGTACTTTTTACTAAATACATCGGTAATTCTGCCTTTGATAAAAAAAAAAAATAAGACTGTATTTCTTTTTAAATTATTTGAAAGTTTCTTTTTTGTATGTAAGAAAATTATAAGATTCTCTGTTTATTTATAAAAAGTAATAATAATAAAATAAAAAAAAACTTTGAAAAATATACAACTGACGTTGCATAAATAGAATCTTGATAAAATTTAAAAGTTTATAACTTCTACTTTAAAGAAATTATATAAATAATTTCGGTTTTATATGCCTAAATGAAAACTCAAAATCAACGAAATAGAGCCACGATTACTATATCATAAATAATAAATATCATTTATTTAAAATTGTACGGATATTGTATACTTTTGAGCAAAACGATTTCCATTAAACTTGAAAATTTTTTACTAATTCGTTTTAATGAATCTTCTAATGTTTGCTTCAATATTATATAGATGTAGGATAACCTAATCTCCAATAAAACAACACTTTTGAGAGAAGCGTGACCTCCCAGAAATCCATAAGACAAATTACTGATAAAAATGTAACAAAATGATATCTAAAGTGATAAGTCTAGTGCATGGGATTAAGTTCGAAGAAACTCATATTTTTCGAGAAATATCTCAGAAAATTGAAAGAAAAAAAGTGTTCAATAAAGTCCTCAATATTGATCAAACGATTTTCTTCAAACTTTTAAAATTTTGACAACATATTTAATTCTGATATAATGAAAGTGAGAAGGAGAGAGAATTAGAGAAAATGGGTTTTAGAGAAATAAACTAGAATATATGCTGAACATCGTAAATAAGAGAAAACACATACTGCAAGGAATTTACAGTAGAAGTTAGGTTAGCGAGAGATACAGACCGACTGGCTGAGTGATGAGAGAAGGTTGCTGACTGGTTGTAAACTGGACGTCATCTATCCTCTGTAGGGCTAGCTCGGCTATATATATATATAATCTCCCATCCTAGTCTGGCCTAGAAAGCGAGTAACTTATTGATTCAGTCTTGTATTTGTCCGCTCTTCGGATTCTATTACACTAATTAATATTAAAAAGATGTTAGAATCGTATAATATAATGAAATGGCATTCAGAGAAAAACCGAACGTCACTCCTCCTACTCCTCTAGAACCAGTCTAACATGAATTTTTTCCAGAAAAACGTTTCTAACTAAAGTGAGAGAATTAAAAGTATGTAGTGTGTATATAAAGGAAGACAGTTTAAAGGAAGTCCTTGAAGACGTTTGCCAAAGTATTGGAAAAAACTGAAATGCATTCTAAATAAAAATATGCATTATATAAAGATACTTCCGATTGACCAATTTTGACCAAAACGAAATATTAACTTTGAATCTCCTGGGATTTTCCGTTTTACTTTCTCTGATTATTGCTGGTACAGGAAGTATTGTAACGTATTAAAATTTTATATTCACCGAAAATACACGTTTTGATGTTTCCTGAGCTCAAAAAAAGTTGTTTCATAAAATGGTCAGTTTGTTTGTATGTAAACAGCTAGTTCAAAAATGAAAAATCGCAAAAAGTTCTAAATTGACCTTCTGTGTGAATATCACATGGAATCCGAGAGGAACTTACGTGTCAAAATTCCTCAATCAGAAATATCATTTTACATTTAGATTAGATTGTTATAGGGGATTATTGCACTGCGACCTGAAAGTTCTACTGTGTCGCTCCCGGAACCTCCTCAGCGTACTGCCGATGATTCTTGCACCAAAAGCGAATGCGCTAGCCACTAGACTAACGCGTGAGGGCCACAGTGAATGGTAGAATTTGGAAATAATGTAATTTTTTGAAGTTAGTCTACATTATTTTTAACAAAAAAATTTATCAGTTATTGATGATTATTTAAAACTGGTTTCAGACACATTTTTTGTTTTGTTTTTTCATTATTAGTCACCAGTGACGTCTGATATATAACCTCTCTAGCCGGAATTAGCAGTGGATCGAAACGCCAACAAACCAATATTAGCACACTCCACTCTAATTTAATATTTTTCGACCATAAAACTTCTTTAAATTTTTTAAATTTAAAAACTATGTTAATGAAAAAAAAAACTGGTATGAAACAGTCACACAACTTTCTTTTACTCCAATTTGAAAAAATTGTAAGTAGTTATTAATTAAAATTGACACAAATTTAATGAAATTCGTCGGTTCGTCGAAAACTGAAAAGTGTTTAGTAAAAGCGCATTTCCCGTTTGCTAATTTTCTAGAAACTAGAAATTTTGGACTTCTATATATATCTAATTTATTTTGTTTGGATGATAGAATTGTATAATCAACTATGATAGCACTTTAGAGAAAAACATAACCCCACCCCTCCCCAAAAGCCCCTAAATGATTTTAGCGGAAAAATGTTTCAAATAAAAGGGCTCTTTATATGTGCAGTTCACATGCCTAGTTTAAAGGAAATCGTTAAAGCCGTTTTCGAGAGAATATCAGAAAATTGAAAAGTATATTTCAGTAAAAACGCGCTTCCGATTGTTTTCAAACTCGGAATTTCAACAATTTATATTTAATTCTAATTAATATTATTTAGATGATAGAATTCTGTAATAAACTGAGAAAGCACTTTAGAGGAAACCGTAACCCTACCCCTCCCCAAAAGTGCCCTTAAATGAATTTTTCCAGAGAAATGTTTTAAGTTTTTGTGTGGTAGATCTTTGTATGTGTAATTGATATCACAAGTTTGAAGAAAATCGTCGGGAGTCATTTTTGAAAAAATCGCAAGAAAGTGAAAAAAACCATCCAGTAAAATGGTACTTCCGGTTGAGGAATTTTGATAGATGACCTACTACCATCGAATTCCATGGTGATATCTAAACGGAATATTCGTTTTTGAGCTATGCTGTTCACATACACACAGACCATTTTCTAAAAACCACTTTTTTGGACTCAGGGGACCTCATAACGGATATTTCCAGTGAAAATTCGATATTGAAAATTTGACACGATTACAATACTTCCTCTTACTAGGAGTAAGAGAAAGTAAAATGTGTTTTTTTAAATAATATTAATTGAGTAAATACATTTGAAGAAACTGGATTATATACAATAATGATATTTGAATTATTGTTTTAAACGAATTATTTTAACATGGTGATGAGTTGACCATACTGTATATTTTTGAAAAAGTTGCACATAATGAATATACATTCAACTAATTGTAAATTATCTGCTACAATTAATTAAATTCATGAGAATTAATTCTCTCTTCTACAGATAATATTATTTTGAAATAGTTATTTGCAGAGCTTTCATAAATTATTAGCTTTTTTATTATAACTACTCTTCCGTGCGTTCTATGCGAAGCTAATCTTAAAAAAAAAAATATGACGATCTTTGAATTTAATTCAACATTTTGTGACAAGTACCAGCACACTTTTGATCATTATATTTGTGATGGTTGGACAGCGTCAGGATTATAGTTCAAAAAAAAGATGATTAATGAGAGTGCAATAACATTCCCGAAGACATAGCATACTGTTTCCTAGAAATGATGAAAAACCATGAAATAACTTATGAGGTTATTTATTTTTGATATCAGATAGATTATCAATGTAAATTGCATAACTTTAGTAATGTTTATTTGTTTAATAATAAACGGCCAAGTGTCTAATATGTATTTAGAAATGTACAAGATTAAAGTTTTATTGTAAATGTGAACATTATGAACGATAAAGAAGAAGGCCTCTCTTCCTTCCAGGAAATGAGTATGTTTTATCTTTTGAGTTGTTTCATCTGTCGCTGGATTTGTTACAGTACAGTAAGATAATGAACTTAAAATAACAAATCTTGGGTGAATACTGCTCACACAACTTTCTCGTATTACTTTTAACACAATTATAAAATCTGGAAATTTTTTTTAAATTTCAAAATATAATCAGTTGTCCGTCACATAGAGAGGTGGGGCAGTAGCGTCGACCCAGGCACGCTAGTGATTACTTTGTAGTCCAGAACAGAGCGCCAGTAACATTGAAAATCAACATCATGTAGTATTGGAAATTTTTAATACCACAAATTCTGCAAAATCTATCGAAAATCAATTTTTTGATGGAGGAAAAATATGACAAATAAAATAACTCTCTTTTTTGAAAAAGTTAATAAAAAAAAAATCTGGTGTGAAACACACACACAATTTTCTCTTACCACAGTTCTCAAAATTATAATTGACAAATTTAATGAAATTCGTCGAAAACTGAAAAAAAAACTGTCCTGTAAAAGCGTACTTCCGGTTTACTAATTTTCATGGAACTCGCAATTTTGGCCATCTATTTATTTCTAATTAATTTTGTTTGTATGATAGAATTGTATAATAATCAACTATGATACCAGTTTAGAGAAAAACATAACCCCACCCACTCCCCCAAAAAGCTCTTAAATGAATTTTCCCAGAAAAAATATTTTAAATAAAAGTTATAGATCTTTGTATGTTTAGTTTATATAGGAAGTTTCAAGAAAATCGTCGGAGCCATTTTTGAGAATATCGCGAAAAAGTGAAAAAAAATCATTTAATAAAGTGGTAAAGTAAACGCATTTCCGGTTATTCGATTTTTTTGAAACTCGGAATTTCAACAACATATTCAATTCTAATTAACATTATTTAGATGATAGAATTGTTTAATCAACTGAAATAGCAATTTAGATGAAAAGCTAACCTCACCCCTCCACCATAACTGCCCTTAAATGGATTTTCCCTGAGAAACATTTCAAATAAAAGTTGTAGCTCTTTGTATGTGTAGTTGATATACTAAGTTTGAAGAAAATTGTCGGAGCCTTTTTTGAGAAAAACGCAAAAATGTAAAAAAAAACTACTAGTAAAGTGGTACTTCCGGTTGAGGAATTTTGACAGATGACCTATTGTCAGATCCGATGATGATACCTAAATGGAATATCAAGTTTCAACTTTCTACGGTTTTTCGTTATGCTGTTCACACACACACATACACACAGACCATTTGCTAAAAACCACTTTTTTGGACTGAGGGGACCACAAAACGGATATTTCCGGTGATAACTCGATATCGAAAATTTGATACGATTACAATACTTCCTCTTACTAGGAGTAAGAGAAAGTAAAAAAAACAAACAAACATAAAAATCTATTTTGTAAAGTCACCGATTTTCTTCAAATTTGGAATTCAAACAAAAAAAAAACTTTCAATAAAGTAGTACTTCCGGTTGATGGATTTTGACCGAAATCTTTGTGTGATGATAGGTAAACGAAATATCAAACGTCCTGTGATTTTTTGAGATATAAGGTTTATTCGTTTATTCACACACACACACACACAGAGAGCGAGAGAGCATTCGCTAAAAACATTTTTTCGTACTCGTAGAACCACAAAACTTGTATTTCCGGTGAAATTACGATACCAAAACATCGCAATACTTCCTTCTTTGCATAAATTTATTATAAATAAAAAAAAAATCATACAAATCTTTATGTAAATTGTGTTGCTAATTATTAATATGAAATTTATTTGTTCCAGGTCAGTGAACAAAACTCTCAATCACATGTCTGTTGAATATAGAGATCTTCTATGTCAGGTATTTTTTTTTGGTTTATGCATTATAAAAAAATTAATAATCTTCCTGAATTTTTTAATAAATGGAGTATTTACCATGATATTTTCAAAATTTCGGAAACATCGTTTTTTTTCAGTGAGGGATCATTAATGATGATTCTGTTCAACATCCGGTTTTGATAGAGCTATGAATTTAGGCTTAGTTCGTATTATGCCATTTCATTTTGTCTATGTGTCAGTTTGTTTGTGTCATAAGAAGGCGACAACCATTCTAAGGGTTAACGACAGGCACGGCGGTTTCAACCGAAGCGTTTAACGAGTCGATAGCGTTCTAACAAATCACATTGAGCTGTTTTATTAAGCGATTGGTGCAGTGATCGATGCGGTTTGCAGTATGGACGACGTGGTGTATTTGTCAGTATTGTATTAGCATTGGAAAATTTATAAAAAAAAAAAAAAAAAAAAAAAAAACTAAAACGAAGACCGAAGAATCCAGTTATTAAAGAAAGGCAACAAAAAAGGGCATTTTCATAGTTGTTGGCTGAAGTACAAAGAGACGATGAAAAAATTTTTAACTTCCCTACGATGTCGCGATGTACTTTAGATGAGTTACTCACAATTTTTCAAGAAAGCTAACATTTTCTTCTTATAACTCTATCGCTGTATTCATGTATCCTTTATGTCCTAAAGTGCCGGTCGATTTTCTGCTTTGTTTATTAGTTTTTCTGCATCAAATTTTTCTCCAACCATTTCTAAACAAAACGAGTCTACAGAGTCCGAACAGAGCCATCTGAACACGTTTAAACATTCTTCTCTTCAGGTAACTTCGGGTAAGTTAAACCGACTCATCGTCACATCAATCACCTACTGACGGACGCTGTTTTAAAACCGCCGCACGAAACGAAACGGTCGGCACCGCTGTGTGTGTGTTTTACACCATTATGTTCATGACATATCGAGTTGATCGCCTACTCGTGAAACGCTTCGGTTAAAACCATCGGTCTGTCTATACACTAACGATGGAATTTGTTACTATTATAAGCCTTAGCATTTAGCATTCTTAATCAAGGAAGCTAGGTGAAAACCTAGTTTTGACATGCCTCAACTTTATTAATGCCTCACTTTTATTACATTAATAAATATAGAAACAAAGATTGTAGAGATAAGAAAAAATTCACAAATTTATTTTTGTAATTTATGTTGAAAAAAAAAGGAATTTTCTTTTTGAATTGTTTGAGGCGTTGTTAAATAATTGACGTTGTTTACAATCCTGTCGAGAATAAAGGGCGGCATTTTTTCTTTCAAGTTCATCCCTGTCATTTACTTTGATTATGATTTTTGGTTATTTCTTCGAAAATTACCTCCTTTCAATGATCACTATAATAAATCTAGGAAGATATTTCCTCGGGCACATTTTTTTATTCAATAAAAAAACATCGCCTAAACGATGGATACGATTGGTTTCCCTGTACATCCCACATATACTTTGTAGAAATGAAATAGTCTTTTCGGGTTAATATCCCATCAGCTTAGGCAAAGCTACTTTATTCATTAAATAGTTTATTCATTAATTAGTAAACTATGTTTCACCAGGGAGGATTAACACTGCAGGAAATCGAGTGGACTTTAGATGTACATAGTAGTTAGGTAATCCCATGAGAGTAGTTTATTGAAGGAGGAAAGTTTGGAATTATAAAGTTTTGATTGATATAATTTCATATACTACTTTATCCGTGTACAATATAGTATAATTTAATTAATTCTCCACCTCAAAACTGGTATTACAATCAGGACACTCCATTTTTTTTTTATACCTTCTCTTAGTCTAGAGCAATGATTCCCAAACTTCTGTGCCCATGGACACCTTCTTATAGCGAAAACCTGACCATGAACACCCATTTGAAATAACTCTACATAACTGTATAACAGAAACATTACCCACTTAACTTTGATATCTTGAATGGTAAAAGGTGGCGTAAAAATAAAATATAAATAAATCATTTTGATATTTAAAGTAGTAGATATTGAAATGATAGCTTCCGGTTTAAAATACCAAAACTTCAGATGACATTATTTTTTTTTTCCAGGATATAAAATTGGTATCTCGTTTTTGTAACCAGAATTAGTGGTGTCCTTGTTCAGCTATTGATTTCAGCTCCTCATTTGTGGATTATTCAAATCAATTGATCATGTATTTAGTATGGAGTTTTTACGAATAGATGCACGACTTTTTTATAGTGCCATATTTTAGACAATTTATTGTATTTAGCGGCAAGATTCCGTTCCTGTTTAAACCTGCATAGATCTGTAGGTAGACGGCCCGACTCCCCCAGGTACGATGCTTGTCCATTACTTGTATTTTATGTACTTATCTATCCTTATATTTTACTCAGGACATAAAATCGCTAGCAATGTATTTATTTTAACTTTCATAATAATGATAATAGGACAATAATTATTTTATTTTATATTAAACATTTCGCGGAACCCCCGATATTGTCCACGTACCCCAAATTAATTTTATTTTGCCATAGACCCCCTTAGCGGTCACAAGGACCCCTAGAAGGGGTTCCGTAGGAACCACTTGGGGCACCTATGGTCTAGAGCGGGGGTGAGCAACCTTTTTAATCAACAGGCCAATTTAAATTTTAATTTTTTTTTTTTTTAGACTTTTTTATTTGAAACATTTTTTCTTGTAAAACATTTAATAATAATTTACAAAACTTTATTTATAATAAACATTAAAATAAAAAAATATAAAGTTTAAAAAAAAGTAAAGATTTCATATACAAATTTTAATGCAAAATAAAAACAAACAAGAAAAGAACAGAAAAACGAATTTACTTGAAATTTTTAATGAGAAATTCGGCATTGTTTTTTCGATACAAGCTGATCAATATCAGCCGGAATTGATGAGGTAGCTACACGTACGCAGCTTTCTAATCGTGCATATTACTCAGTCTTGATCGGTGGTCATTTTTGATTAATTTCATGGTTGAAAATAATTGTTCACAAACATACGTACTTCCGAACAGAGACATCATTTGCTTTGCATTTTTCGTCAAAAGTGGAAATTTTTCAGGGCTCACATAAGATTTATAAAAATTTTCGATGTTTACGAGAAGAATACATTTTTTAAATCGGTATTGTTCTGCATGTCAAACACTTCCATTTGAAAGTCTTCGGGAACTTTATCCACATCGATATTAAATGGCGAGGAAAACATTTTCATGAAAACCACTGTCTTCTCAGCTTTGAACATTTGGAATCGTAATTTAAATTCGTTGATTAAAATGTCTATATATTGTGCGTATTTTTGAGAAGTAGTAAGTTTTCTTTTTCTAAATGTGGAAAGTGAGACACATTATTCTGCAAAAGTTGCTGTTTCCACAATTTTAATTTGCGCTCAAAGCCCTGAATTTTATCATACAAATTGTGAATAAACTGTCCTTTGCCTTGAAGTTCCACATTAAGATCATTGAGATGCTGAGTCATGTCGATAAGAAACCCAAAATCGCACATCCATTCTTTATTACCAAAATGAGGAAAGGCATATCCCTTCATATCCAAGAACAATTGTATTTCGCTTTTTAAGTTGTACACGTCTAAGACGCAGCGCGTTCGTATTGCATGTTTAAACAAGTCGCCGACAAGTGTGTAACTCGTTCCAAAAATTGTTTCGGTTTAGTATGTACTACCATTTTATTATAATTAATTTTATAACAATATATGGATGGGAGAAAGTCGATAAAATAAGTTGAATTTTAGAAATGCTTGGCGGGCCGCATAAACATGTTTAACGGGCCGCGTGTTGCTCATCCCTGGTCTAGAGGAAGGAAGTAATTGCGAATCGTGTCAAATTTTCAAAATTGAGTTTCATTGGAAATATATGTCTTTGGGGTCCGCGTGTGTGCGTGAGAGAGAGAGAGAGAGAGAGAGAGAGAGAAGAATGTGTAAGGAGAAGGGGGCAATAATATAGCTCGAGCTAGGTATTTCGTTTACTACATGAAGGTTTGGGGCAAAATCCATTATCCAAAGTAGCGGCTTTACTGCATTGTTTTTTCATTTCAGTTTTTTGTGATTTTCTCTAAATTTTCTTTATTATCTTCACATATAATTAATTATCTATCACTTTTATTTGAAACATTTTCCCCAGAAATTGATTTTTTCGGGTTTATGGCGGGAGCAAATAAAATTAAGTTTTGCCAAAGTACCAAGTAATTAAGTATTTCGAAAGTACAACTTCACTACAGTGAAGGAGATTCTACCACTCACATAATATAATAATAATAATAATAATAATAATAATAATAATAATAATATACATAATATACATAATATACATAATATATTAGAAACATTGCCAGAATTTCAAATATGAAGAAAATTGGATAATGAAAAGTGCAACTTATTAAATAGTTTTCACTTCCTGTTGCTCCTATAGTAAGAGGAAGAAGTGTATTCGTGTCAAATTTTCTATATGGGCTTTCACCGGAAATATCAGTTTTGAGGTCCCCGGAGTCCAAAAAAGTGTTTTTTTAGAAAATGGTCTGTGTGTGTGCGTGTGATCAGCCATAGCTCAATAACGAAAAATCGTAGAAAGTTCAAACTTGATATTCCGATTGAGGTATCACCGTGGGATGCGACAGTAGGTAATCTGTCAAAAATCTTCAACCGGAAGTACCACTTTATTGAATTTTTTTAGACTTTTTTATTTGAAACATTTTTTCTGGTAAAATTCATTTAAGGGCACTTTTTGGGGGAGGGGCATGTGGGGTTAGGTTTTCTTCTAAAGAGCTATTTCCGTTTATTATACAATTCTTGTCATCGAAATATTATTAATTAGAATTTAAATGTGTTGTTGAAATTCCAAGTTTGACGAAAATCAGATGACCGGAAGTACTTTTTTACTTAAGTGTATTTATTTTTTTAGTTTTCTGGTATATTTTCCCTAAAACGGCTCCATCGATTTTCTTTTAACTAGAATTGTGAACTAGGCACATAAAGAGTTTACAACTTTTATTTGAAACATTTCTCCTGGTAATGTCATTTAATAAGGGGGAAGGGCGGGGTTATGTTTTCGCTCTATAGTGCTATCTTAGTTGATTATAAAATTATATCATTTTAAACAAAATTAATTAGAAATGAATAGATCGCCAAAATTCCGAGTTGCAAGAAAATTAATAAACCGGAAGTGCGCTCCGCGACGAACTCCGACGAATTTCATTAAATTTGGTACACAAACTATAAATTTTGTCAATTATGTTTACCAGATTTGATTTTTTTTTTAGTTTTGTGGAATTTTCTGTAGGACGACTATAAATATTAACTTTAAACTTTTTATTTTGCATAGATATAATCGTATCATTCATTATTGTTCGATTGTTCGTATAATTTATTATTGGCGGTTTCTTCTGAACTTCAGCGTAATTACGTCAACTGTTGTTTGAATCTATTCATTCCCACCCTTCAATCATCTAGGTGTATACGAGTAAGAGAGATTGAGTCATTGTGAGTGTTTCATACCAGATTTTTTTTTTTATTTTTTAAAAATGATTGGAAGATTTAAATTTTCTGTTTTGAAATGGAATAAATAAATAAATATAGTTACGTCATATCCTAACAAAAAAAAAAAAAATAAAAGCTATTTTAAGAGAAAGAGAATAAATTATTTAAGAGGATTTCTTTTCATTCTCTTTGTCGGTACTGGTTTTAGAAATGTTGAATTTTATTTATTTATTTTTTGGTAGAGAGCAATGGATGGCGTGAGCGTTATATGTGGCCATGTACTCGTATTTCTTTCTACATTTTATTATATTTTGAAATTGTTTTATTTTTCTTATTTTTTTTTTTTTTTTAAAAATAAAAAAAACTTTGGGACATCGGGTGAGGGCTATAAACATAATTTTTCATTCTTACTTTCATGTAACAACCCAATAAAAATAAATAAAAATTCTCTTTACAACTACGCGGCTATAGATTACTTAATAATAGATTTTTTTGTATATTTAAAAAAAAGAATGTGGGAAATGATCATAATATTTAGTAACTTAATAACGTAAAACTTTTGTGTTATTGGTGGGTGTAAACTGTTACTGGGCAATACATGAATGTTGCTTGATTACATTGTAGTCCTGAAAGCAGCCCCTAGCTAAAATCAAATAACATTTGAAATCTATGCTACAGGATTCTCCTTAAATTCATTTTTCCAAAATAATTTGTTTTAAATAAAAATTACAGATTCATTCTCTTACAGGTAATATTTAAAGTAAATTGATGACGCCATTGACCTACTAATATTCCAAAGAACTTTAGGGAAAACGTATTCTCAATAAAATCGTACTTTATTAAACAAATTCTTTTCAAATTTTAGAATTTGGGCAATGGTCGTACTATTAAAAATTAAATAAGCGTAAAACCATATACAATAAAAAATTAGAGGAAGCTGTAACCTTACCCCTCTCCTAAAAGTGCCTTTAAATGAATTTTTCCAGAGAAATGTTTCAAATAAAAGTTGTAGCTCCTTGTATATGTAGTTGATAAACCAGTTTAGAGAAAATCGTCGGAGCCATT
This sequence comes from Triatoma infestans, assembly GCA_011037195.1. Lineage (NCBI taxonomy): Eukaryota > Metazoa > Arthropoda > Insecta > Hemiptera > Reduviidae > Triatoma > Triatoma infestans. The sequence goes on along the minus strand of JAAEAF010001633.1, from coordinate 21,827 downwards.
TTTGAGAAAAACCCAAAAAATTATAAAAACAATTGTAAGCGGTACTTCCGGTTGAGGAATTTTGACAGATAACGCACAGTCAGATCGCATGGTGATACCTAAACGGAATATCAAGTTTCAACTTTCTACGGTTTTTCGTTTTTGAACTATGCTGTTCACTCTCTCTCTCTCTCACACACACACACACACACACACACACACACAGACCATTTGCTAAAAACCACTTTTTTGGACTCAAGGTTGAGGTCCCTTAAATGAAAAGTGCCCTTAAATGAATTTTCCCAGAGAAATGTTCAAATAAAAGTTGTAGCTTTGTATGTGTAGTTTATATGGGAAGCTTCAAGAAAATCGTTGGAGCCATTTTTGAAAAAATCGCAAAAAAGTGAAAAAATTATTTAGTAAAATGGTAATGTAAACGCACTTCCGGTATCCGGTTTTTTTCAAACTTAAATAGCACTTTAGATAAAAACCTAACCCCACCCCTGCCCTAAAAGTGCCATTAAATGAATTTTCTCGGAGAAATATTAGAAATAAAAGTTGTAGGACTTTGTATGTGTAGTTGATATACCAAGTTTAAAGAAAATTGTGGGAGCTATTTTTGAGAAAATTGCAAAAACGTAAAAAAAAGCTACTAATAAAGTAGTATTTCCGGTTGAGGAATTTTGACAGATAACACACAGTCAGATCGCATGGTGATACCTAAACGGAATATCAAGTTTCAGCTTTCTACGGCTTTTTCGTTTTTGAGCTATGCTGTTCACATACATACACACACACACGACACACACACACACACACACACACACACACAGACCATTTGCTAAAAACCACTTTTTTGGACTCAGGGGACCTCAAAACGGATATTTCCGGTGAAAACTCAATATCGAAAATTTGACACGATTACAGTACTTCCTCTTAATGGAGTAAGAGAAAGTAAAAACACAAAATTCACCGAATTCAAAAACTAACTGAAATGTTTTGACAATGGCGGTTCCTTTACCTACTCAAAAATAAAACCGGAAACTTAGCAACAATGGCAGCCAAAAAATGTGCGTGGCGATATGACTGCAAAAAACAGATTTATTTTGTTCGTCCGAGAAGTGAAATCTTTTCGTGTTACGAGTGATATTTGTTTTGTGTTAAAAGAAAAAAAACTTTATGAAATTACACATTATTTTGTCTGGGACCGCAGTAAGATTTCGTGTTACCCGATTTTTCATGTTAAGCGTTTTCATGTTTAACGTTCTTCTCTGTATTGTATTGAAATAGGGATAGTATTGCCAACTGGGAAAGACAAAAAAAAAAACCAGGACATTTTTCAAAAATATTTAATTTTGAATGTGTCCTGATGATTATACTGTCGTCATCAGTTAAAACTGATTAAGTATTTAGGACAATGATTGCATTATATTTGCTTAAAATATGGAGCGATAACATCTGCGATACGTAAATTTAGTTTTATATTTTCAGATGCAATTCGCTTAGCTAATTCCAAATCATCTAAACGTTTTTGTTAAAAGTTTGTTCGTGCAAGCTTCAGAATAAAAACTAAAACGGGGTTTTAATGTGTGAAAAGCTGATACTTTGTAATCCAAAGATGAATATTTTTTGTTAAAAAAATCTTACATAAACTAACAATAATGTAGTAATAACTGACGGTATTACAAACCGTACATACTCGTATTGCCTTCAATTTTGAATTTCGTTATGTTTTAAAATATTTAAACTTAGTTCATAGTTCTTCAGTAAACAAACACCGCCGTTTACTCATTTCAGGGCAAAGAAAAAAAATAAAATAAAAAATAAAAGCAATTAACTCGAATTTAAAAAATAATATTGCTATTATTATGACTTCAGACTTACTTTTTACTTTCTCTTACTCCCTGAGTAAGAGGAAGTATTGTAATCGTGTCAAATTTTCGATATCGAGTTTTCACCGGAAATATCCGTTTTGAGGTCCCCTGAGTCCAAAAAAGTGGTTTTTAGCAAATGGTCTGTGTGTGTGTGTGTGTGTGTATGTATGTGAACAGCATAGCTCAAAAAAAACTTAATATTCCGTTTAGGTATCACCATGCGATGTGACTGTGCGTTATCTGTAAAATTCCTCAACCGGAAGTACCACTTTACTAGTTGACTTTTTTACTTTTTTGCGTTTTTCTCAAAAATGGCTCCAAGGATTTTCTTTAAACTTGATACATCAACTACATATACAAGGAGCTACAACTTTTATTTGCAACCTTTCTCTGGGAAAATTGATTTAAGGGCCCTTCTGGGGGAGGGGTGGGGTTAGGTTACCCTCTAAAGTGCTACTTCAGGTTATTACACAATTCGGTCATTTAAATAATGTTTATTAGAATTAAATATGTTGTTGAAATTCCGAGTTTGAGAAAAATCGGAAAACCGGAAGTGCTTTTGTTTTAACACTTTACTAAATATGATTTTTTCACTTTTTCGCGATTTTCTCAAAAATGGCCCGACGATTTTCTTGAAACTACACATATAAACTAAACATTCAAAGATCTACAACTTTTATATAAAACATTTCTCTGGGAAAATTCATTTAAGGGCACTTTTAGGAGAGGGTAGGGTTACAGCTTCCTCTAAAGTGGTATCATACTTGATTATACAACTCTATCATCCAAATGAAATTAATTAGAAATAAATAGTTGGCCAAAATTCGCGGGTGTGAAGAAAATCAGTAAGTGCGCTTTTACTGAACAGTTTTTTCAGTTTTCGACGAATTTCGTTAAATTTGGTACACAAACTATAAAATTTGACAATTATAATTTTGAGAACTGGAGTAAGAGTAAGTTGTGTGAGTGTTTCACACCAGATTTTTTATTTACACACTAGATTAACGTTTGTTATTGCTATTTACAGAAGAAATGTGTTCCTCTGTAAGCTTCGTGTCTGATGCGGTAGGGGGAGTACCTAAACGGAATACCAAGGTCTTCCTGCAACATTTCGTTTTTTGAGATATTCATTTCACCCACATCCACACATAGACGCACACACACAGACCATTTTCTAAAAATTATTTTTCTGGATGCAGGAGACCTCAAAATGTGTATTTCCGGTGAAAACGCAATTTAGAAAATGTGGCACGATCGCAATAGTTCCTCTTATTTATTATTAGTAAGTGGAAGTAATGTTATATGCAAAGTTTACTTCTTGTAATATTTAGTTAATAAATTAAGTTTTATAATTAAAATATCGATAAAAAATAATCAATTATATACAGAACCTTAATTAAATAAAAATGTACTAATATGTTTTTTTTTTCTCAGTTTCATAAATTTAATTAGGAATTTTCGAAAAATCATAGGGTTTTCTGATTTTCCAAGTAGCAAAGGAAATTTTTAAAAAACTTTGTAGTATAAAATTTTGTCACTAACCGGACGATATGAATCTTTGTCCAGCCAGAATTAAACTCAATATATTTTTTTTTTTTTTTTTTTAAAGATTTGTACCACTTTTGAGCTATAAATAATTGTAACGTATTTTCTTCTATTTTATACTTTGTATACCACCTCACTAGAGTAATCAATCTTCAATAACAATGCAGTTCGTAAGCAACTAACAACTGAGATTTTTATCTTAGTACACAGTTGTTTTGTTGATATGGGGGAGATTATAAAGAAAGGACTTTTTGATTGTTGCTTTATAAAAGGGTGGGGCGTGGTCCCCCTTCCTCTCACCGCCAAAAAGAAGAAGTGAACATTGTTAAGTATATACAACTTGTACAGAAGTGTACCTACTGTTTTGGTAGTCTTTCTTTGCCTCTCCCTATACTAGTGTGGTACATGCCATACAACACATGTAGAGTGGCCCTCTTTATATTATTAATATTCCAACAGTGTAACATGAAGAGTTAGCGCGCACCAATCACCTTGCAGAGCCCTCTTCTTCAACGTTTTCTTTACAACAGTGAGAAACCTTTACAAGGTCGTGCATCGAATCTTAAATAAGCATGCACATTCATGCATGTTTTAGTCTAGCCATATTCTCCAAAAAAGCTTTACCTTTCTATCAAACAACATTTTGAAACCAACTTTTTTTTTGATGGGGAGGGGGTATGTAAGTGCTTTTAAATTGATACTGAGGAATACTTTTCAGTAGAATTGCCTTTCAAAGGAATTCGATGAATTCTAAGAGCTCCTAGAATTTCTCTAGTATTTTACTTTCTCTTACTCCTAGTGAGGTTTAACTTTATACGGGAATAGTTATAATAGAGAGGGTGCTGTCATATAAAGGCAGTTACATTCTGGTTCAAATTACAATTCACATCTTTAAGAACCAAGTATAATCCCCTACCTTGTATATTATTTATAAGTCAAGCTATGAAACAAATAAATGTTGAGAAAAAAGTTCCAAGTTTGAAACAAAAATTTTTTTTTAGAATTATACTAATAATAATACCTTCAGTAACAGCAGGAAGCACAAAACTTTGGTATGCCGTATTTAGAAATTACCAAACATATATTGACACGAAGGTTTTCAGGCAAAATCCATCAACCAAAAGTGCTGTTAAGAATCGCAACTATTTTTTTACTTTCCCTTACTCCTAGTAAGAGGAAGTATTGTAATGGTGTCAAATTTTCGAATCGAGTTTTTACCGGAAATATCCGTCTTGAGGTCCCTGACTCCAAAAAAGGTGTGTGTGTGTGTATATGTGTATATAATGTGAACAGTATAGCTCAAAAACGAAAAACCGTAGAAAGTTGAAACTTGATATTAGTTTAGTTATCACCATGGGATCTGACGGTGCATTATCTGACAAAATTCCTCAACCGGAAGTACCACTTTACTTTTTTTTTTTTTCTTCTTTTTTTTATGTTTTTGCGATTTTCTCAAAAATGGTTACGTCGATTTTCTTTAAACTATCAACTACACATACAAAGAGCTACAACTTTTATTTAAAACATTTCTCCGCGAAAATTCATTTAAGGGCCCTTTTAGGGGAGGGGTGGGGTTAGATTTTCATCTTAACTGCTATTTTAGTTTATTGGACAATTCTGTCATCTAAATAATGTTAATTAGAATTAAATATGTTGTTGAAATTCCGAGTTTGAAAAAATCGTACGATCGGAACTGTGCGTTTACTTTACCACTTTACTAAATGATTTTTTTCCATTTTTTCGCGATTTTCTCAAAAATAGCTTCGATGATTTTTCTTGAAATTTCCTATATAAAAAACTACCCATACAAGGATCTACAATTTTTATTTAAAACATTTCTCTGGGAAAATTCATTTAAGGGCACTTTTAGGGGAGAGGTGGGGTTATGTTTATAAACATAGTTGATTATACAATTCAGACATCCAAAGAAAATTAATTAAAAATAAATAGATGGCCAAAAGTCCGAATTTCAAGAAAATTAGTAAATCGGAAGTGCGCTTTTACTGATCAGTTTTTTTAGTTGTCGACGAATGTCATTAAATATGGTATACAAACAATAAAATTTGTCAATTTATTATAATTTTGAGAACTGGAGTAAGAGAAAGTTGGTGAGTGAAACGCTCCCCCATACTGCCCTTAAATGCATTTTCCCAGATTCAAATAAAAGTTATAGCTCTTTGTATGTGTAGTTGATACAGCAAGTTTGAAGAAAATCGTCGGAGTCATTTTTGAGTAAAATGCAAAAAGGTAAAAAAAAATATCTAGTAAAGTGGTACTTTCGGTTGGGGAATTTTGACCGATAACTTACAGTCAGATCCCATGGTGATACCTAAAGTAATATCAAGTTTCAACTTTCTACGGTTTTTCGTTTTTGAGCTATGCTGAGCACATACACATACAGCCCATTTTTTAAAAAGCACTTTTTTTGGATTCAAGGGACCTCAAAACGGATATTTCCGGTGAAAACTCGATTTCGAAAATTTGACACGATTACAATACTTCTTCGTACTAGGAGTAATATTATATTTTATTGATAGGTAATATTTTAATAGCTGTACGTACACACATACATATATTATATACGAGTATATAGACAGAGATTTAGGTGGACTGTTTGCTCACATACAAACTGACATGCCCCTCACTAAAGAAGAGTGTTTTATATGCGGTCACCGCCATAGTGTGCACACATGTGTTAGCCAGCCAGGGCTTGTCTGATTGAGGTATCCAAACACCAACACTGAACACCATTGTTAAAAAACTGGTCCCCATGATTTTGTAGGCGAGATGAAAGTGTGAAATCTCTTCCGTATTCACAAACACATAGGTATATTGTACTTGTTCATTCTCTTTTAATCTCTATTTTTGCTTTATCTGGCGGTTTTTTTAGGTATGCATTTTATCTGGTTAATATAAGAAATCTGATAAAAATAATTATACTTTTTAATTTCTGAGATAGAAAAAAATACAAGGTTTACTTCTTGTAGCCCTAAAAGTAAGGCCCTTCTAAGTTAATTTCTCACTTTTGGCAAGATTACAACTTTTTCTATGCTGCTGAAGTTAAAGTTCAGATTGGGCCGGAGGATATAAACTTTCTTAGTGTGCAGAAAGATATCTCCTAATAATGTTCAACTAAAAAACTACCTTTCCAATCTTCAGTGTTCTGATTGAAAGAGATTTTACTTTAAAAAGGCCTCTTTTTTCTCTCTCAGTTGCCAGCTTATTTGTTTGACAACTTTCATTATTTCTTTTAAGCTGTAACCCTCCAGACTTTTCAGCACTCGATTTTCCTTTAGGTCTCAAACTGTTGTTGATCCCAGCAAAAGTAGGGAGCTGCAGTTAGTAACAGATCTTTTAGCGAAAACTAGAACTAGGAAATGGCAGTGCTTACCAAACCTGACACCAGCTTCCGCTGTTGCGTCAATGTTTTATCTATATATGGGTCCTTTTTTTTTAAACTATGCTTAATCTGTCAGAGGGAATATTACGATTGTGTCAAATTTTTGATTTTGAGTTTTTATCAAGAATACATGTTTTGCGTGTCTTTTAGTACGAAATATATATATATATACGTGTGTGTGTGTGTGTGTGTGTGTGTGTGTGTGTGTGTGTGTGTGTGTGTGTGTGTGAGAGAGACAGAAATATCTCAAAAATGATAACTAGCAGGATGAACCTCAAACAAAGTTTCATCTGATACAAAGGTTTCGTGCAAAAACCATCAACCGAAAGTAGGACTTTACTGGATTTCTTTTTCTTTCTTTTTTTTTTTTTCCATCATCAGATTTTCGCGATTTTCTTGAAAATGTGTCCTACGATTTTACGGAGGGAAAATTAGTAAAAAAAAAAAAAAAAATTCTTAACTAGATTTTTCATAGAAATAATTAGCCAATCACAGTGTAGAAGTGAAGGTGCCAAATGTGGGCGTGGTCAATATGATAATTTTAAATTTCTGATTGGCCTAGCAATACGCTACATTTAACACCTCCCTTATATACTATAATTTGCTAATTCTAATTATAGCTAATTATTTCAATGAAAAAAACTAGTTTAGAATTTTTTTTTTTTCTAATTTTCCTTACGTAGGCATTTTTAAAAATTATCAAATTATTAAAGTTTTGTATAAAAAAAAAAGTAATAAATCAATTTATTTCTAACATAATCATCTAATATTTTCCAGCACTGTGGAACAAACCCCAACAACTATTTCTAACGTAATGTGTACTGTTTTATATAATTAATGTGATGTATAAAGAAAAAAATTTAGCATTTTTATTCCATTGTTGAAAAAGAAAGCAAAAGAGAATTAGGCAGAAATGCCAATATCCATGTCCGTGATTTTATATTTGGCCGAGCATATACTAGTGGGTGAAAATAAAATTGATTTTAACACAATTTTCACCATGTTTTTCCAAATGAATTGGTAATGTTAAGTTAAAAAAGTATTCAAATCGTCAGGCCTTAAAATTATAATGATAGGTTTGTACGGCAATGGCCAGAGGAGTTTTTCAAAGAAAAAGGAATTCTTAGTTGCTCTACGTTTCGGATACCATTGATGCCCTTCTTCAGGAGCCCTTTATAGTAGGAGAGGAATGCACTAGTAGGATGGCTCCTCGGCCATTGCCGTACAAACACCTCATTTTAAGTTAAAAACTTTTCTTAGACCTGTAGTTTATAGCTATTCATTGTAGTGTCCTTAATTTTTTATGTATGTGGCGCAGTGCACGATGTATTGAAAGCGTGCTATAAAGATGGAAATCTACGCATGAGCTAATGCAATCTTTCTCGCAACAGCATTAAAAAAAGGAATCGAACTAATTGTTTGTTCTATTAAATAAATAAATTATAATAAGAAGAATTGGAGTAAGTCGTGTGAGTGTTTCACACCAAATTTTTTTAATCTATAGAGTCCCATTTCAATGCCCTATACAATTCAATCACTTTTGAAGTTTAATCAGTTGGACACTAGAGAATAGTTCAAGAATAAACCGAGAGAGTAAATTTCTTTCTCACTAGTTTTTATTGTATATATTTTTACTTTCAACTCATTATTTGTTAATGGCTTATTCTTAAAATTATTTGTATTGTAATTTATTATTTAGACTGTAATAAATGTGTTTTATTGTTAAATAACTGAAACAATGTTTCAAAGTCAACTAAAGGTCATTACCGTTACCGTATTCATTCATTCATTAAATTTCACAGAATATTTATGAAGAAAGGCCCTAAGCCTTACTTTTTATTAAGCCTTACTTTTTATTAGCTGTAAGTCAGTATTTATATTATAAAAGCTATCAAATTTGTGTGAATGAAGAATTTAAAGTTTTATAAAATAAAACAATTCTTTTTATTAGATTTTTTTTTATTTATTTTATTTTATTGATAATAAAATTTTCACTTTCATGGATCATTTATTTTTTATTACAAATTCAAATAGTTTACCTCATATTGTCAAACCTCTTCTACCAAACTTTTTGTTTCACTTCTAAATATAAATAAATCTGATGGAACAAATTTCGTTTTAAGCATTTCCAGTGGTTTTTATTGATTTGTGTTTATTGTTATTATTATATTACATTATTTTCCAGTTTTATTACAAAATGTTATTTTATTTTAATAGCTCCTTTTTTTTTTTTTGGTACTTATAACAAACTGTGTCTATTTGTCGAAGTAGATTCCAGTATAACTAACTCTTCAAACACCTAAATTCTATCCCAATTCAGTCGTTTTGTAAATAGGCCACGCTTTTAGTTGTCGGTACTTGATTACACCTAATGAATTGAGGATTTTTAGAGAAATCTTGAATTACGATACAGGAAATGGAAAAAATTGTTTTTGAACAAATAAAATTCATTATTTTGATTTGTTAGATTCTAATAAGAAGACAAGTTTCCTACAAACTTAGAATGTTTATTTAATTGCCTTATTATTTTTTTTTACTTTCTCTTACTCCTTGTAAGAGGAAGTATTGTAATGGTGTCAAATTTTCTATATCGAGTTTTCATCGGAAATATCCGTTTTGAGGTCCTCTGAGTCCAAAAAAGTGGTTTTCAGCAAATGTTCTATGTGTGTGTGTCTTAGTATGCATGTTAGTATGTGAACAGCATAGCTCAGATCGAAAAACCGTAGAAAGAGTTAAAACTTGATATTATGTTTAGGTATCATCTTGGGATCTGAAAGTACGTTATCTGTCAAAATTCCTCAACCGGAAGTACCACATTACTAGGTTTTTTTTTTGTTTTTTTTACTTTTTTGCAATTTTCTCAAACGATTTTTTGCAAAAATGGCTCAAACGATTTTCTTCAAACTTTATACATCAGGTACAACTTTACTAAGAGCTACAACTTTAATTTGAAACATTTCTCCAGAAAAATTCATTAAGTGTACTTTTGGTGGTGGGGTGGGGTGGGGTTTACGGCTTCTTCTAAACTGCTATTTCACTTTATTAGACAATTCTGTCATCTGTTATTAGAATGAAATATGTTGTTGAAATTCCGAGTTTGAAAAAATCGGACGAGCAGAAGTGCGTTTACTTTACTACTTTACTGAATAATTTTTTTCACTTTCTCGCGATTTTCTCAAAAATGGCTCCGATGATTTTTCTTGAAACTTCCTATATAAACTACACATACAAAGATTTACAACTTTTATTATAATATTTCTCTGGGAAAATTGATTTAAGGGCACTTCTAGGAGGGGAGGTGTTGTGGGGTTGCGTTTTTCTTTAAAGTGCTAGTATAGTTGATTTATATAATTCTATCATCCAAACAAAATTAATTAGAAATAAGTAGATGGCCAAAATTCCGAGTTTCAAGAAAATTAGTAAACCGGAAGTACGTTTCTACTGAATAGTTTTTTTTTCAGTTGTCGACGAATTTCATTAAATTTGGTACACTGACTCTAAAATTTGTCAATTATAATTTTGAAAACTGGAGTAAGAGAAAGTTGTATGAGTGTTCCACACCAGATTTTTTTTTTTATATAGGTGTCAGAATTGCACAATTTATCGAAATGATTACTTTTAAGCTCTTATCACCTATGAAATATCATTTATAAAAGAAATTTTTACTTTCTCTTATTCCTGGTAAATTGGGTTTCACCGGAAATACATATTTTTGAGGTCCACTGAGTTCGAGAAAAAAAAGTTTTTAGCGAATGGGTGTTCATATGTATTTGTGAACTTATATCTCAAAAAAAAAAAAAAAATGTCGTAAGAAGCTTATACTTGTTATTCCGTTTAGGTACTGTCAGTCACCTCATCTGACGAAAGTTTCGGTCAACCGGAAGAGTGACTATACTGATTTGTTGGTCTTAGTTTTTCGCGATTCTTAATACACCTCATTATTATACTTTATATACATATATATACTATATATTATATAGTATATTATCATACTATATATACTTCATATACCTCATTAGTTACAATAAAAATACCTATTATTTTATTGGAAATATTTTCCAGGAAAGTCGATTTTTGGAGGTTCCTAGTGGCAACAACAACGTCAAGCGTTCCTGTAATGTACCTCTTCAGTACAATATATGGTTCTACTATGTATATAATATTAATGTACATTGGTACAAAAATAAGAAATTTTACGCTGTCTATATAGATTTATGGTACTTATAAAAAACTCCCAAAATATTAAATAATTTTATTTTTTTAAAAATACCTAGTTAAATAGTATTTTATGGATAAAAAGATAGGTATATTATTTCTAGGAATTAGAATTTGCCTGTGAAATGGTGTATCCCAAAGGCTATGTCCACACTGGTGCAACTTTCCTTTCAACAGAGCATGCGTCGTAGCGCACGGTGTGATGAATGAAAGGCATGCATTATTGCATGCCTCATTGAAGACGAGTAGGCATTTGTTTTTATAACGCAAGCAATAGCGCACGTGAATCCAACTAGTTGGATTTTCGTTCAACATTCTATGCGTCTTTTTAATCTCGCTACGTGTTGTGTTTACACTTTTATAGGTTATGTTTATATAATTAATTTCAAATATTATTTAATTATTATTATAATAATAATTTTATTATTAAAAAATTATTATTATTTATATAATCTATAAATTATATAATTTTATTTATATTATTATTATTTTTTTATTTTTTTTAATATTTATAATAACTATTATTTTAATAATAATTTTATTATTAAACTGATAGTAATTAAACTATTATTATTAATTAATAATATCTCCGACATGTCTGCAAATGAAGAGACACTTGATTTCATCGAGGATTACCGCCAAAAAACAGTTTTATGGAACATAAATTCAAAATTATATACAAACAAAAGTGCGAGAAGCGATGCCCTGCGTTTCTTGGCACAAAAGTATAATATGGACGTTGTTGGGAGTGAAAAAGAAAATCAAAAGCCCACGTTTTCAAATCAGAAACAGATAACCTGCACAAATTGCTAATGTCGCTTCTGAATCCATCGATAAAATGCACACTAAACAGATGATTAAGTGTGGACAACAAATTCAATGCGTCAAGAGGCATGCGCGAAAGGCATGCGTGACGCATGTTGAAATGGAAAGAGGAAGCGCAAGATGAAAGGGAAAGGGAAAAGGAAAGCGCACCAGTGTGGACATAGCCTTTCTCTATTAAGTTGCCAACAATGTCCAATAGATAACTTCACATAATCTTTACTCATACATCTAATCAAAAGTATGGACAGACACTTTTACATCTGCTTTGTTCCCATCGTTCTATATACTTAAACTTGCCAAAAGAATTAAAAAGAAAAAAAAAATAGAAATACAATAGTTTTCTGCGAAATTTTATCAACAATGTATCGATCAACTTGTCGTATGTAAACATTGTACAAAATGGTGAACAAGAGGGGGAAAAAAACAGTATTTTTTTTTTTTTGGCAATAAAAAAAATTGTCATAAAAAACATTTATTCTTTGTCTTATTTCTGGTAAGAGGAAGTATTACGATCTTGTCCAATTTGCGAAATTGGAATTCTCACCGGAAATACATGTCTTGAGGTCCTCTGAGTGAGAAAAAATGTTTCTAGTGAATTTTCACGTGTATGGGTGTGTTGATAATTTTTTTTTAATTAAAGGCACTCAATATCTATGGTCATTGGGTCGCCCGGAGCCTTCTCAGCGCAGTGTGCCGGCATAATGGAGTTGTAGAGGAGAGAAATTAGGAGTTGTTGATTATATGAAGACACTAATATAATGTAGCTAAGTTTACACTAACTGCATGGACTTTATAATGAAAATGTTAGAATAAACGGTGTGAGTAAAGATATGACACGATGCGATGTACAGTTGTATGGTTGTATCTGATAGATCCTTTAGATAGATTCCCACTGCCTTATATATACAGGTTCTCCCACTCTAGCCTGCCTAAGTCAGAGAGTAGTCTCTGTTAACTAGAGAGGGTCTCTCTTCTCTTTGCTGTGGTTGCATTTCCTTTGCGGTACCATTACACCGGCCTCCGGACAGTGTTCTCTCGTTGCAGACAACAGTGTCCATCACCGGACAGAGACTCCTAGGAAGAGAAAACCTAGGATTCGAACCCCCCTCCCAGGATCTCCGCGTGGAAATCCAGAGTGCTAACTACTGAGCTTAATCACTTTCCTTAATAAAATATAATATCTCAAAATTGAAAATTCAGAAGAAGCTCAAAACTGATATTCCAAATATTCTTGCAAAACCCACACCGGAAGTGTGTGGGGACTTACTGAATGTTCCTTTTTTCTTTTTTAACTTAGAATATAATACTAATAGTACATATATAAACACCTAGCACTTTTATTTGTAACAGTTTTTAGAAAAAAAAGAAATGTTTAGATTTGTTTTGCAGAATTAATGGCAGAATTTATAGTTATTGGCGCTCTCTTATGGGCTATTCAGTGTTATCTGGGGTACCTGCCAGGGTAGGCAGTTGTCCTACACCACCTCTATATTTATTTAGAGGATACAAAGATAATTTATCATTTATAATACGTCATTGTATTAACAGAAGTAACAGAAATTCGTGTGAGTGTTTTCACACCAGATTTTTTTTTTTTTTTATAAATTAAATTACAAATGAACCTGAAATAATCAAATAAACTTAATTTATGACTAAATTCCTAAATATAATGAAAACCTAATATGTTACAAATAGTTACTACTGACAACAATACAATACTAATTAAATACTGTGGAATGTATATGTGTGTGCGTATAGGTGGGTGGTTACCATATATAAAGTCGGATTGAGGTTAATTAATACATCAAAAAGGCCAAGGTAAAATTTATACCTATATTATAATTAAAAACAAGACTTCCATCCATAAAGTATAATAGTTTAAATGTTTTAATTAGATTCAAATTGCTCTATTTACACAATTTGTAATAAAATAATTAATTTTTTTTCTTTTCAACTTCTTAATATTTTTGCTGCAAAATGAAGTTTTATATGCCTTTTTTTTTTCTTCTATCTGGTCCAAGTTTTTGAGGTTATTATAAGTTTAAGGTAATCTTAAACTAACTATCTTCCTGTTTTGTGGTGGTGCTTATCTATTTTGCCTAAAGTATCATTAATTATATAAGTGCCAATTCTATATTTTGTATTGGGGGGGGGGGGGGGGATTTGTCTGTGACAGGGAATATTCACCAACAATTAACGTTCAAGGCTATGATAGATGTGTTATTTTTAAAAACATTTTAGAATTTATAAATAGACCAACTTTTTTTTTAACAGAATATCTTTTATTAATCTTGATCCAAAGTTTGTGTACTGGCCGGATTAAGTTTAAATAAGCTGGATTTTGCCCAAAAATTCGAAGCTTAAGTAAATAAAATCTTCAACCGGCTTTCAAGAAAGACTATCTTAATGGAATAAACAATCCTTGCGATTTTCGCAACATTCACTGAGTTCTTCCCATTGTAATGTTTACCGGACTATACAGATGACAATTTTGAAAACCAAGCCTATAAAAACCCGGCAATTTCAGTGATTTAAGAGCCAAGAAACCATTTTGAAGACGTAAAAACCAACTCCAAGAAGGCTAAGCCAGAACAAACAGCCAGACCGGATCAAACAATCAAGAGCTTGCTACTGTTGAAGAGTCTACAACACAAGAAATTATTTATTGCTAGTAGTCAAGCGTCTGTGCAGCACTCAGCTCTCTATCAAAAGCTCTTTTGCAGGCCACAGTTAGCGCACATAAGTTCATTGTTGCCCGTTACAACAAACAGGAGTTCTTAATTCGTCAGGAATTCACCGATCTACCAATCGCTTGTCGCTCGACTATCCTTCTTCTCAACTCTTTAAAACTATCTCCGTACTCAGTTTAATAGGAATTTCAATTATAAAGCTGAAAGCTTGGGAAATAAATAAAACAACTTTAGGTAGGACAAGATTTTCAGTAATACCTTGAATTATTATTATTTATTTTTTTTAATTAATTTAAGGCTCGTCAACATCTATGGTATTGGCGCCCGGAGCCTTCTCAGTGCACTGCCGGCTTCCGGATAGTGTTCTCTCGTTACAGATAACACTGTCCATCCCTAACACTCACCACCGGACAGTGAACTGTAGGGGCTCCTAGGAAGAAAAAATCTACGGGCAGCATTGGACTCGAACCCGGGACCTCCGGGTGGGTGTCCAACGCGCTAACCACTTAGCTATTCCTTTCCCACCTTGAATTATTATTATTCTTTTTAATGAGGAGTTTCCAGTTTTCAGCAATTTCATCGACGTGTTGAGCTTTTTTTTTTTTTAAATATATATTGCTTACTTAATCCGGATTTTCCCTCTATAGGTTTTCGTCAGGTCACCTGCTGTCTTCAAACCTCCCTACTCCACCAATCACCCTTTCTAAAACCTCGTTCCGCCATCTGCTCGTTGATTTCCTCCTCCCATCCCCTCGCCGGTCTTTCCCTTCCTCTGGTCCTCGAAGGGTTCCACTTCCTTACCTCCTCCGGTATCTCTCTGGGGGTATCCTCTAAAGGTGTCCATACCACTTAAGCTTCCTCTTCATTAGTTTTTGTGTCATACTTTCCTGGACTCTCATCTCCCTCGTTACGTCCTCATTCCTTATTCTATCCCTCCTGGTTTTCTGAATACACCGCCTCCAATAATCCATCTCCACTACCTTATCTCTCTGTCACAGACCCTCCTTGTGTTAGTCCAAGTTTTGCTCCGTATGTGCGAAGCCCATCTATAATTGAGTTGAAAATTCTTCTTTTATTTCCCTTCAGTGGGTGCAGCATTCTCACAGCTTTCCGGGTCTGCTGAGCTCGAACCTTCACCTCCTCAACGCATCCTTCCACTTCTTCCAGCAGTGACCCCAGATATTTAAATGACTTTACCTTCCTATACTTTTCATTTTCCACATAAAGATCAGTATCTTCATTTCCTTCAATAACCATATATTCCTGTCTTGCTGTAGTTAATTTTCATTCCCCAGGCAGTGTAGATTTCTTTTAATTTTTTCATCATGAACTCGAGATTATCTTTATCCTGGGCAATTACCATCTCATCGTCTGCGAAGAAAATTGTAGACACATGTTTGTTTCCTTATAGGTATACCCATTAATATTTTTTCATTTCATTTTTACCCATTGAATCCATTTCCTGCCAGATCTATGTTTAGCTTATCAATCCACATAGTACGGGGTCTCCCACATCCTCTTCTACAATCTAATTCCAACTCAAGCACTTTCTTTTTTTTTAAGTCTTCCAGATGCCATTCTCCTTAGTGGACGAACCATAATAATATACCCCCGAAATCAAAATATAATTTATCACGGGATCAGTGTTCAAAACCAGACCCATATGCGGACAATGGCCTGATATATGTTGTTGAATTTATAACATTATGATTATTAATGTACCAACATGTATAATGTACAATATTGTATGGTTCTATAAAGAAACTTTCCTATCTTTCCTATCCTATGTGAAATATGTATCAAGTAAGTAGGTCAAACTGAAACCTAACACTTTAACCTTATATCCACAACCTTACCATAGTAGAAAACAGTAAGAGAGCCTCCTTTAACCCTTACCAACATGTTTCTGAAATGTTTTCACTCTCAATCGAAACAGAAACAGAGCTCACTAAATAATTCCTCAACTGGAAGACAAAGGATTTTTACATACACTGTTGTTCTGTTTCTCTACCCAATTTTTATGGTCAATAGGATACAGCAAAAAAGTATTTTATTATCAAACTGGAAGCATAAAAGGAATTGGGTCAAAGTTTATGGGCTTATTTATGAAAGATATCAGGTTTGAAACACTCACACTACTTTGTTTTACAGCAATTTTGTAATTAAAACCGTAAATCTTCATGTAATCACTTTTCCTGAAAAAAACGTTTTCATTTACTTAATTTTGTTCAAATCAGGAATTTCTGTTTTTCATTGTCCATTTTGGTAAAATTAGCACTTGAGAAAAAATTTTAATGATTTACTTCCTTCATAAACAATTTTTTCGAAAAATGTTTCAAAAATAAGTAGTAGAAAATATGGCTGGGTCCGCAATGCTGGATAACATCCGGTATTTTATCCGTCGTAGCATGCATATTAGTCATGTTCCTGACCGGTTTCGGATATTCATCCATCGTCAATGAATGAATATCCGATGGATGAATATCCGACACCGGGCAGGAACATAACTAATATGCATGCTATGACGGATAAAATACCGGATAAGTAGTAGAGTTTACAAATATTTAGTTAGATTGCAAATAATTGTGGATGCCTGAGAAGGCATTCATATATAAGGACTCCTTGATGTTCTGTCTAAAAACACTTGCTTTCTGTTAATTAGTTTGCGTAGTTTAAAGAAAATTGCAAAAACTAATTCTATCTACAGGACACTTTCTTGGAAAAAGATTATACAATTGTTGGACAGCTCAACTTTGTTGGGTTGCTTCATAAATCAACCTACAAATAATACGTATTTTACAAGGCTACAGGACAGTTTGACAATTAATAAATTCATAATTTACAAGAATATTAATTTATATTTAATTTAATAAAAAAAAGAAGAAAAAATAAAATATTAAAGCAACTAATTTGCCATAAATATGTGACTATTCAAAAATCCCAAGCGAGTTCGAAATTAACATCTCTTCGAGATCAGTCATTTTAGATAAGTCGATATCGAAATCCGACGTCTCCCCAAACCTTTCGCCATATTCTTTGTAGAATCTTCAGGTCTAAATCATTAGGATCGTACGCACTGTAGAATCAAGGATCAAGGCTGTGTTTCTTCGCTTTTTGCAAAAGGAACGATATCCGCATATTGAGTAGAACTATCTGTATCGAATAGTCAGCCACGAAGAACATGTTGTTTGGATAATATCCTAAGACATCGGCGGATATTTCATTTTCTCTGCCACAAATGCGCAGAAGAGTCCAACAATATCTCTAACTGATTGGCCACCAGCACCGGGTACAGCAGAGTTAGAGCGGCGTAGCTATTCTTACGAGTCGATTCGGCTTAGTTGTTTGATAAGATGATGAGAATGTCTGTCTGTAAAAATGCTTTCGAGCTGAGTGATGGCAGTTGATTGCTTCTTGGAAGCTGATGTAACTTTTTGAGAGTTTTGTTGTAGGCACAGACTATACTGACTTATTGATTCTTGAAATTAGACTCTTCAATGTTCTAGGCTCGCTTAACTTCATTTCTGTAGTATCGCACAATTATGTAAATAACAGAGATCGTTGTCTAAAAACTCTTTTGTATATTCATGATATCGCAAAATATATATTTCCAGTTATATTTGTTATGGTAGTTGGTTCCGCAGAGCTGGAAAGCATCAGAGACATTTTCCATGATAGCCTGCTTCATTTTGTGGTCACCGACCGGTTTCGGGCGTTCGCCCATCTTCAGGATGCGTTTGTCAGACGGTATGATAACACAAGACTTGCACAGAGCAAATTCAGTTTACACACACTGTAGAAACTGAATGTCTCTGGAGTGTGTAAACTGAATTTGCTCTGTGGAAGTCTGTTTTTATCACACTGTTTGATAAACGCATCCTGAAGATGGGCGAATGCCGGAAACCGGTCGATAACCACAAAATGACGGCTATCATGGAAAATGTCTCTGATTGCAGTAATATCTCAGGTTTAGAAATTTCTTACATGGCTACAGTACTTTCTCTTACAGCAGTAAGAGAAAGAAAGATTCCCTTACAACAGACATCCTAACATTTATTGATGAAATCTTGTTTTATAAACCTTGAACAATAGAATTGTATAAACCATAAAGACCAGTTCATTATTATCTCGAAATAGCATTTGTCTTTGTTTGTTTCTCTTATTTTATAATGCAACAACAATAAAACTGCTCTTAATAATTATTTAATAATACAATAAATATGAAGAAGAATTTACAGAATTGTAAAACGCTTTTTTTTTATACTTTTTTAAATACAAATGCTTTATTTATTTATTTAAATAGAAATAACATAATTCTAGTATAATAGAGTTAAAATTACATTGTTATAATAATAAACCTTATGCTTGTATAATTTCTCTGACATTTAAAATTAACTTATTCTAATGAAATTTTAATTTTATTTCCTGCGGAATTACATTTCAGACTTGTGTTTTGATTTCATTTTTCTTTTGCTTTTTGGTTAAGTTGATTTATTCACATAACAATTGCCGTTCTTTTTTTTTTCTTTTTTTTTTTTACTTATGTTTGTAATTAAATATTCTCTTGTTTTTCATTATTAAATAAAGTTGATTATTAATTTTGTTTTTATTGAATCTATAAAATTAATTAATTGTGTTTTGAATGTTTAATGAAATTTATTTAATCCGATCAAATAATAATATTCCTATCAGAAGATTCACAGTTCGACAAACTTTGTTTGTCTTCTTCAGGAACAATATAAAACAAAATTAAAGAAAAAACAAAATTATAACATGAAACACAAACAAAAAACCAAATACATTGGTGAGATTACAGTAGTAATGCTAAGTCTGACTTGTGAACAGCATAGCTCAAAAACGAAAAATCGTAGAAAGTTCAAACTTGATATTACGTTTAGGTATCACCATGGGATCTGACGATGAGTTATCTGTCAATATTCCTCAACCGAAAGTACGACTTTACTACTTGTTTTTTTTACGTTTTTGCGATTTTCTCAAAAATTGTTCCGACGATTTTCTTTAAACTTGGCATATCAACTATACATACAATGAACTACAACTTTTATTTGAAACATTTCTCCAGGAAAATTCATTTAAGGGCTCTTCTGGGGGAGAGGTGGGTTAGGTTTTCATCTTATCTGCTATTTCAGTTTATTAGACAATTCTGTCATTTAAATAATGTTAATTACAGTTAAATATGTTGTTGAAATGCCGAGTTTAAAAAAAAATCGGATAACCGGATGTGCGTTTGTTTTAACACTTTTACTAAATATTTTTTCATTTTTTCGCGATTTCATCAAAAATGGCCTTCGCGATTTTCTTGTAAACTTCGGTAAAAACTAAAAATTCAAAGATCATACATCATTTTATTTACAAACATTTCTCTGAAAAATTCATTAAGGACACTTTAGGGAGGGGTTGGGGTTGGCAGCTCAGCTTCCCTAAGTGATCATAGTTGATTATACAATTCTATCATCCAAACATAATTAATTAGAATAAATAGATGGCTGAAATTCAGTTTCAAGAAAATTAGTAAACCGGAAGGGCGCTTTTACTAAACAGTTTTTTCAGTTTTCGAGGAATTTAATTAAATTTGGTACACAAACTATAAAATTTGTCCATTATAATTTTGAGAACTGGAGTAAAAGAAAGTTGTATGAGTGTTTCACACCAGATTTTTTTTTTAACAAGTTACTATTTAGGATTATGGATTGTTTTGTTAATCCTCTTCCTACTGCATAGTAGTTTGAATAAGTTGGAAATATTGAAGTAGTACCAAACGCCAGCAAATTCGTCACACAAAAGCTGGACTCATTGCTTCTATTAGCAACTGCATCAAGGTGCCACAACCACGAAGCGCACGTCAACTACATTCACTCTTCGCTCGATCTAATCTATCCTCATTGTCACTTCTCTCCTTATTCAGTAAAAATCGTAAAATGAAAATTTTGAGTAATGCCACCAGTTCGTATGTTCTCATTTACAGTATTTATCAACTATCATCTTGAACGTCGACGACTCTATATATTACATCTTCTGGCCACGCCCACTAAATGTATTGGTGAAAGGGGTTTCAATTTTAATAGGAAATCTCTGATCTAGAAGCTGTCTCAAACAGTAGGAGAGATTGATATTATTGCATCAGACACGAATATTTCGGGCAAATCCATCTACCGGAAGTGCCGGCTCTACTAAATAGTTTTTTTTTTCCAGTTTCTCGCGATTTTCTTGAAAATGGCTTGAGCGATTTTTTTTTTTTTTCAATCTTCATATCTTATCTACACAAATAATGCCTATCACTTTTATTTGAAACATTTTCCTGGAAAAATTGATTTTTTTGGAATCTAAGCGAACAACAATAGCGTTATGTTTTCACTCTAAAGTACCACTTTAGTACTATATATGGTTTATCACGTATATGATCTTAATATATTGGAAGCATTGATAGAATTAATAAATGTAAATCGTGAGTGTTTCGCACTAGGCTTTTACGAACTTAGGGGACGTCACAACATGTATTTCCAGTGACACCTCAATTCCCAAAACTTGATATGATCGCAATACTTTCTTTTCACTAGGCGTATGTGAATATAAAAAAAATCTGGTGTGAAACACTCACACAACTTTCTCTTACACCAGTTCTCAAAATTATAATTGACAATTTTTATAGTTAGTGTACTAAATTTAATGAAATTCGTCGAAAACTGAAAAAGTCACTATTCAGTAGAAGCGCACTTCCGGTTTACTAATTTTCCTCAAACTCAGAATTTTGGCCATCTATTTATTTCTAATTAATTTTGTGTGGATGAAGCATTGTTATATTCAAACTATGAAGCACTTTAGAGAAAAACTAACCCAACCCCTCCATAAAAGTGCCTTAAATGTCATTTTTTCTCAGAAATGTTCCAAATAAAAGTTGTAGATCTTTTTTTTAGTCTATAGTAGGAAGTTTCAAGAAAATCGTCGGAGCCATTATTGAGAAAATAGCGATAATAGTGAAAAAAATTACTAGTTAAAGTGTTAAAATAAACACACTTCCGGTTATCCGATTTTTTCAAACTCGGAATTTCAAAAACATATTTAATTAACATTATTAAGAAGGCAGAATTGTCTAATAACCTGAAATAGCACTTTAAATGAAAACCTAACCCCCACCCCATTCCCAACAGTGCCCTTAAATGAATTTTCCCAGAGAAATGTTTCAAATAAAAGTTGTAGTTCTTTGTATGTGTAGTTGACACACTAAGTTTGAAGAAAATCGTCGGAGCCATTTTGAGAAAATCGTAAAAAAAGTAAAAA